>JBCJKH010058247.1:0-51779 GCA_039877255.1 Loriculus beryllinus
GCTTTGTATTATGGTTTGGGTGTGGGAGAGAGAGAGGGGTAAAGGTATGCTTGAGAAGGTGAAATATATGTGTAGGGTTGAGTAAACAAATGGGGGGGAAAAAAACAAAAAAGGGAGGGGGGACAATAACAGAGCTGGCATATAAATTGATGGTATGACTAAGGATTGATGTTCCTCTGCTACAGGAGACCTCACGAAGCAGCTTCCTCTGATGGTGGTAGGAGAGCACAAGGACAAAGTTATTCAGTGCAGGTGGCATACACAAGATCTTTCCTTCTTGTCCTCCTCTGCAGACAGAACTGTAACCCTTTGGACCTACAATGGCTAGAGTGCAAAGGCGACCTATGCACCTAAAGCACAGAGACCTGAGACTACAGAACTGTAAAAACCAAGTAATAATAACTAGGCATTGGGAGAGCAGCAGTTGAGCAGGAGAGTGTCTTACCGAGAGGAGGGGTGCTTGTCACAGATTTCTCTGGTTTCTAGGAGGTCTTGGTGTTTTTTGTAGATTCTTTTGCAGTGCTTCCAGTCTTCCATGTAAACTCATGCTGCTGTGACCTATTGTAGTCTTGTTGCCAAAGTCTATGAGGAGGACTGTTCTGTTGTCGATGTGCACTCTAACCTGAATGATGTGTTTACAGTTTGGTATTAATTGCATTCCTTGGTCTTTGCCTCGATGAGAGTTTTATATAGAAACTGATGTTGGACAACACTAAAGTCTGTATGTAACTAGTTACACACGCACACACACATACAACATGAATTGCTACCACTGTTTTTTCACATTTATTATATTCAGCACTCCTCAAGATGTCAAACTTTATAACATCTCCACAACTTCAACTTTTTTAGTGATGAATTCTGAACTTCCAAGGTGACTAGGCAGTAACTGCATCTTGATGATGGTCTGGTACATAGTGTGGGCGTTAACTTTCTTTTCATCTAGGCTGGGGGAAATGTTGCTGGTTTTACTACATGACATTGTTCTGAACAAGCTAATGTGTTGGAAAAAGTAAAATACCGATTTGGGGGTTTTCCTGTTTGTTTCTTTAGAAACATGTATTTTACTTTTTGAATGCAACAGAATACCTCTGTGTATAATGTACTGTAGAAAAAAGTGGATTGGCAGCAGTTGTCACAGTGAGCTTAATGGCTATCAGGTTTTCGAGTAAAAGGGATACCATTAACGCTATAATAGAAACCAGCATGGCTTAAAACGCTATGTCTGCATGATAATTTAAGACTTGTTTAAATTCCCAGTTCAGAAGCTTATCTGAATTTTATTTCTTGCACTGTTTATGGATGGGAAATAGCGGTTTTATTTCTACAAAACTTTAGATTCTAATGTTTACGTATTGTTATATTTTCATATTGTACAGTTCCTTTTACTTATTTTAAATATAAACTTCAACCTTAGGTTATTTATTTATTTGAACTGCAGTTAAGTTTTGGGTTCTCTTGGTTACTAAGTTATATGTGCACTGTAGCAAGCATTTTTAACTATCGTATAAAAGTGGAAAGGTAACTATAGAAGTGTATCTGTGCTATAATCTCAATAAAGACCTCCAACACCTGCAGTTGCCTCCTCTGTCGGTTGGAATGGTTGGTTTGTAGTTCCCCAGTGCAGCTGTGATACTTAAAATGTGTTTTTCAGGTACGGTTTATGCATGGAGGTAGAGAAGACTTCAGGTCCTGGATCCCGCCTCCAGGTACGTGACTTTGAGCTGCGGTAAGTAATAATACGGTAGCACAGAGCTGAAACTGTGCGTTTCTGCGTGCTGGACACTGCGGTGTTAGTGATGCTCCGGAGGGAGATGCTGTGTCTGCCTTGCCCTCCTCCGCCCGTGCGCAGGCAGAGCTGTCGGTGTTTGATGAGCGCTACGGACGCTCGTTTCCTTGGGTGCGCGCCGCTGTACCCTGGGGTGTGCGCGGAGCCGCGCTGTGTCTGACCCGGTCCGGTGGGTCCCTCCCCGGGCCCTGACGTGCCGCTGTGTGCGTGCCACGTGTGGGCTTCCCGCTGCGCTCCGCCCCGCCTTCCCGCGCGTGCAGCGCCCCCTGCCGGGCGCCGCTCTCAGCTCCACCCCGCTCGCTCCCGGCGGGGCCGCCCCTCCCGAGGCCCGGAGCGCCCCGGGCCCCTGCTCCCGCGAGACCGGCGGCCCCGGGGCGGTGCCGGGGCTGAGGGGCGCGGCGGCGGGCGCGGGGCGGAAGGGGCCGGGAGCAGCGCGGGGCCCCTCCCCGGCGGCAGCGGCCTGCGGCCTGCGCGACCGGTTGTGTCGGTGAGCGGGGACAGGGCCGGGGCTGCCCGGCGGCGAGCGGGGGAACGGAGGGAGGAGAGGAAGGAGAACGGGCGGGACCGGTTTGAGCGCTGCCAGCGCTTCCGGCCCAACGCGGCTTCCCCCGCCTGAGAGCGGGCTGGGGCCTGCGGGCAGGACAGGACAGGACGGGACAGGAGCGGTCTCACGGGGAATGTGCAGCGAGGGCGGGTTCATCGTGCGCGGCAGCGCTGCGGCCCGCGGTGTCGATGCAGTCCTACAGGACAGCCGCATTGCCGCGTGAGCCTGTTCCCTGGGGGCACAACGTGTGAGTGAGGTTTAGCGTGCTCCGTGGGAGCTCGCTTTAAACAGCGCTGGTTTAAACAGCTGGCTTCGGGTTGTGGGGTGGTTCCAGGTGTTGGTACGGCCTGTAACACCCTGATTCTCCCGTTCTGTTCAGTGGTACAGGATGCTGTTCGCCTTGGTGCTGTGTGCAGTGGTGCTAGCAGGGAGCAGTAAAGTGCAAGACGATGAATGGATCGACCCCACCGACATGCTCAACTACGATGCAGCATCGGGAAAAATGAGACCTTACAAGGTAGAAGAATAAAGGGTGCATGAGTATGTATGTGTCTGCCGAACAGTTCTTCGGCCACAAGCTGTTGGAAGATGGGCCTTAAATCGTGGCATTAGGAATCAGTAGAATTATGGCCTTCGTTAAGTCTTGCGAGGTTACATCTGAATCCTCATGTAGAAAAGTGTTGTGTTCCCATTGTTTGAATTGAAAGGTTGAAAACTAGTTATCTCTATTATTGTGGGTCGTGAACTCTTCTCCTGAGGAGCTGCTGTGGCACTGATTAAGCCATAGGGCTGGGTCTTTTGTCTTCACAGCTGGCAGTTGATTTGTGGAGCAGGTTGTGGGTGCACAAGTTACTTGTGCAAAGGACTTGGTTAAGCAGCTGTTGTAGAAGTTCAGTATCTGGAAAATTAAGTTCTTAGCTGATAAAATCGGTGGACTCAAGGTTAATGAGTAGATTTCACTTGAATTATCCAGTTCGTCAGCAGTATGGGAATAAACCTGGTTTATTTTATGAGACTATTGTGGACATTGGTGGTTTGTGATGCTGGGCATCAGAGCTTTCAGAAGCAATGTCAAAACAGACACTGAGTGCTATATTGTTAATAATTCATGAACATTGAGGAGATGATGAAGTATGAAAAGCTAGTTCTAACAAGGAGAACTGCCTTGGTTATCTTGTTTGAGGGATGTACGTGAGACTCATGTTGTTAATCCAGTATCTGTGTGCACACATGGCACAGTGAACTGCAGTTGGTTGTACAGACACCCTTGATTATTGTCACTTTTCAGCTTTCAAATTAGGTTTTGTGGTTTTGAATAATGCCATTTTGATGCTTCAGGTATAATTTTCTGAAGCTCAAACAACTCTATTCATAGAGTTCCCCCTTGGGCTCACCCTGCCCCAAGTCCACCTGATGGTCATTTGCATCCTCAAACCTAAGCAAGCTTTGGCATCTTTAAACATGGTTCCCAACTGCTTCAGCTGTGAAGAAGCAGTATTGGGAGTCTTACTGTTGTCTCCCACAAAAACAGAACTATGTTTTGAAAATGACTGCTTTGGGTTAATGCATCTTGTCAGGATTCTTTTCTGCTCTGCAGTGCAAGATTGCAGGTAGTCAGGGTGTGTGGCCACCCCAGCCCTCAGAACCAAGCTTTGTATCGGCATGCGTTCACTGGTCTGTGTGATGCTGTGCTTCCTCCTGGAGCCCTTCCTCACTGAGCATACCTGGCTGTGTAGAAGCAGCTCTGCTAAAGCTAAGTCTGAGCAATAAATAAAAGGGATGCTTCACGGTGAAGAGGGAACATGAAAGGGAACATGTGACCTGGAGTGGGGTTTGTGTTTACTTGCTGGCTGGCTGCGTGGCCGGCTGGACCAGGGCTGTGTCTGCTGCCCCTTTGCTTGCTGAGTCAGTTGTAGCCAGTGGGATTATCTAATCTGGTGCTCTGCGTGGCTCACCAGCACTCACAGGAGGGGAAAGGGCAAGTGGGGGAGGACAGGGCAAGACCTCCCTTTTTGAGGGCAGCGTGCATTTAGATAAAGCAGTTTTCCTTCAGGAGCCTAAAGGAACAGTAGAGGCAGCTGGAATATTGCTGGGAGAGTATTGGCAGCAAAGGCCAATGCTCAGTTTCTAGCTGCTTTGCTCCTGTTAAAGTGATCTGACCATAGAAGCACAACATGGAACGTCAATCAAATTATGTGATTCTCAAAATAAGTGTTTTTCTGATGTCATTTAAGGCAAATTACCACAACTCTGAGGATGAGACTGGCAATGCAGTCAGTACTGAAACATCGAGTTGCTCCAGGGCACTAGATTCTTTGCAACAGAAGGTTAGTATCGAAATTCTGAATGGTTTTGAGCCTTTTTTTTATGCTTTGTGCTTTCTGATGATGCTTCTCTGGGTAGTATAGAGCAGGTGAATTGCTGGTGTTATTTGTAAGATACCATGCATTATGTAAGGGAACTCTCTTCAATCACAGGAGAGACTAGAAGTGGTTTGAGCTCAGTTCCAAGTTGTTGCTCTGCTTGCTGAGGTCTGCTACCCAAAATGACATATAGTGTAACAGAGGCTGATAGGAGCTTTGTGCCTCTGTCCCCTCGTGTTGCGCTGCCAAAAGTGAACAAACCAGGCTTTTTGTTTCCAAGTTGTTCAGTTCTGTTGTGTTTTAGGGGGTGAGTTGTGGGCACAGAGACACGTTTGTGGCTGATGCTTTGTGCAGTGCTGCAGCTCGCAGAGGCTGCTGTAAGATGCCCAGCACTGCTTTGTCCTCTGACATCAAGGGGATGCCGTGATCCTTGAGTAGCTACTGGGGCTTTCACTTCCCTCACCCATTCGGAGACCCAGTGGGATATGTAATTTTAATGGTTTTTTAGTTAATATTTTTTCTATTTTTTTTTATTTTCTTCTGATGTAAATTTAAAACTTAAAGAAATGCAGATATATTTTAATTTTTTGCCCTATTCTCACTGAGGTTGGTGTTCAAGCCCCATTGTTAGCAGAGCTGAAATCTCTAGTCCTAGCCAGACCCATGGGAAGTGGTATTCCAGTAACTGCATGCACTCTTTATCTGGTTACCAATCACAGGATTATTGCTAAATTAATGTGCCTCACTTAATCCTGAGTAACATGTGTTGGTTGGGGTTTCTTTTCTCCAGAACAAGCTGGTTTGAGCCAGAAGTAAGTGAAAGTGTCTTCCCATTGCAGGTTGCAGACTGTGAGAAGAGGATTGCCAAATCCCATGAAAGCAGAAGCTTTTACATTTTTAAGCGGTACTTAAATAAGATTTTAAATGAAGCTGGAAAACTTGGCCTGGTGAGTACTGGAACTGGCATTAAAAGACTAACTAGGGTTCATATTGCTGCTTTATGTGTTTCTCACAGTTACCAAGTATTGATGCATTTTTCTGGCATACTTTAATTGAGAATGAAGGGAACTGAATTGCAGAGGAAGAGAGGATACGAGTATGTGCATCCATGTAGCGGGGAGTTAGCGGTGTTTGCTCAGGAGGCACAGTTGGTTTGATACAAAAAGCATCCGGACGAAGACAATAGGAATTCAGTCCGTATCTCAGTGTCTGTTCCTGTGATGCAGCTCTGGTCATAACCTGTTCAGTTCATGTTAATGGTTGTTAAACTGGGAAGAGCCAGATCTTGTTTGTTTGTAGACTCTTTAGGTGACCTTAGTTTCAGACTCTACCTCATTAAGCATCTTGGAATAGCAGCTTATTAGAGTTGGCACAGAAGAATCATCTTACTACTTTGATTATATAGCCTGTCTTTATTATATAGTTATATTATTTTATTATATTATTGTCTGCTTTAATAAAATAAAATATAATGAAGACAGACAATAATATAATAAGGAAATAATATAATAAAGACAGACTACATAATTGAAGACAATATAATAGTCTCTTTTGCCCAGAGAAACCGTGGCTGCCCCATCCCTGGTGCTGTTGAAGGCCAGGTTGGTCCGAGATTAGAGCAGCCTGGTCTAGTGTGAGACATTACTGCCTATGGCAGGGGGTTGGACCTGGATGAACTTAAGGTCCTTTGCAACCCAAACCCTTCTGTACTTTTTTTTTCCTTTTCCTTTTTTTTTTCCTTTGATTTTTGTGTTGGGTTTTTTTGTTTGTTGTTTTTTTGTTTGGGGGTTTTTTGTTTGTTCCTTTTTTCTGTTTGGTTTTTTTTTCCTTCTATTCAGAGGTGCAGGAATATGTTTTTGGCAAAGACAAAATTAGTATTTAACAGAGAACAGGCTACTTAGCAGTATAAAGCTTGTTATTTCAGTATGTAATAGCTTCTGTGTGTGCTGCCCAGCCATGATGGGGGCACACACACATGGCACATTCACAGTTCCTACTTGTTCATGAGCAGTAGTTCTGAAATTGTAGTAACAGGTGAGAACTCACTGAATTTTTTAGGTTTGTGCTGTTGAGTTGAAAGGACACAAAGCAGCGGAATTTGTGCTCTATGTACTTTAGAACAATGAAGTTTGGAAACAGTGTGCTCCCTGTTTCATGTCTTCATCCTGCAGTCTACTTCAAAAAGGTGCTGGTGCAGAGTGAAGGGCACCTAAGCAGGTTTTTTTCTAGGGATGCAGGCTTTCATCTGTATTTCTACTTACAAATAATCAGCTTTTAAACATTGTTTTGTTTTGCTTTCAATTCAGCCTGAGGAAAACGTGGACCATGTCCATTATGATGCTGAGATCATCCTCACAAAACAGACGTATTTGGAGATCCTCCGGTTTCTGCAGGAGGAAACATGGCAGTCGGGTGCTGTAGATGATGCACTTAGTGACATTTTGATCAATTTTAAGCACCATGATTATAAAGCTTGGCACTGGAGATTTGAAGACACTTTTGGAATAGAGCTATATAACATGTTTCTGGTAAGAGAAAAGAGATTTTTTTTGTTGTTTTGTGGGTTTTTAAATTGCTGGTCTTTCTGGGAGTCTGGTCAGTGAATATTGACAGCTGCAGTGGTGCTTCCCATTGTGAAGTGGTTCTTCCCATAGTACTTTGAGTGAGTCACTCTTTTTGTTTCGTGGCTGCTGAAGGTAGATGTGAGGTATTCACCTTTTGTATGCCTTTTGTATCCATGTTGCGAGACTCATTAGACTCTAGGAGTCTGTGGTGCTCCAGTAGACTCCAGTGCTTTCTTAGCATTTGAACTGCAACTCGTGCATTGTAAATTTCCCTGATTTGTCTCTTGTTCAAATAGATGCTGAAGTTGTTGGCCTCTCCAGGAATGGGAATATATTTATACTGAGACAAGTACATATTTGAGGTCTTACAGGTCATGGGGTTTTTTGAATTTGGGGGGAAAAAATTACATAGTGTTGGAGAGAAGAGCATGGCTCTGTGTGATGCTGTATTCTCTAAAATGGATTTAGAGTGCTGGGCTGAGGATCTCCAATAAGCTGAAGCTCTCTGAATAAATCTTTACAGTGCAGAATGTGCTAACACTTGATGCCCATGTAATCTCGACAGTAGCCTGTCTAGTTCTGAGGTAGATCCATGGAAGCCAAATGATGGCAGCATGCTGTGAGTAGCATAACCTTGCTGTTGGGGCTCCTCAGATGGAAGGAGACTGAAGGGCTCCACTGAAGTCCTGCTGCTGTTAACCAGTTTGCTCTTAACCAGACTGCAAGAGCTGGTAGCACTGGTTCTGTGGTTCATACCAGGCGCATACTACTCAATACTGAATTATGCTATAGTTTTTAAGTGTGCTAGATAATAACATGATAAATACTGTAAAGAAGAAATAACTAAATACACAAGAAAGAAATTAGCAACTGCACTGTCAGGCTGTGGTAGGAATGACTGCCAGTAACACCATGGAACTCTTCTGCCTTGTGCTGCTGCCGGTCTGCTGTGAAAGCATGGGAAAACTGATGAAATGATGCTAGTAAAGCAAAAGCTGGAAGATCCCTCCTGTGTACTGGCAGTAAGCTTGGAAAATTCCAAACCCACATCATAATTTTTCTTTGTCTTTTATTTTTCAGATACTGTTGTGCTTAGTGTGTATTGTGACTGTAATAGCTACAGAGCTCTGGACACGTATTCATTGGTTTGTTCAGCTGAAACGAGTACTGTTAATAAGTTTCCTCATCAGTTTTGCATGGAATTGGCTTTATTTGTATAAGGTAAGTTGTTTGATGAAATCTTAATGGCTTTTAGGCTTAAAATGTTACAGTTATGAGGGGGTTAAAGTTATTTAGTTCCTTTAGTTAGTTTATATAAAGCACTAATTGACAGCAAAATAGATGGAGGGATGAACATCTTGCATATTTTCAGGTATACTGGGCTTAAACAACAGAAGAAATGCGCTGGCTTTCATCCTGCCACAAGGGGGCAGAGAACTCGCACAGTGGTGCTACTGTGATTCTGCTGTGTGCGCAGGGGAGACTGAACTTGTTGTCTAACATAGCTTGGTAGAAAAGCCTTACAGAAGGAGGTTGTGGGGTTGTGTATCTTTCTAAAGACCCCCTGGCTGAAACTTTATTTAATGTGTGACAGGACAGAGATAAACGTTTCATTACTGATGATCAGGTGGCTTACTGTTTGGTGGTTTTGATGTGGTGGAATTTGTGCTATGAGGTTGCAGTCCAGCCACAAAATCTTGGCCCTCACATTCTGCCATCAGGATGTAACTGCAGCCTGTCAGGCCCAGGAGTGGTGGGTGCCCAAGGGTGGGATGGCTCTTCAACACAGGTGGAATGAGTTGGTGAAGAATGTCAGAGGTTTTGAACAGATGATTTGACTTAATTTTTTCTATTTGATTATTCGTTGCAAACTGTAAGGCAGAAAAATAATAAATAGAGGTATTTGTTTAATAGGAATTACTTTAAAAACAAAACCAGGATGTCCTGATATTTTAATTGGTAATTGCAGGGAGTGGTTTCTGCTTTTAATCCAAAGGCATTTGAAGGAATCAAGATGTTGTCAGATCTGCCAGGTTGGACAGAGCCTTGGATGACGTGGTTTAGTGTGAGGTGTCCCTGCCTATGGCAGGGGGGTTGGAACTGGATGATCTTAAGGTCCTTTCCAACCCAAACCATTGTATATTGTATGATTACTTTTGCCCTGAACTGGTATCTTTGAATATTGGAGTTTGGTCTTTTAGTGATTCAGCCTCCATTTGGAGAGTGACTTGGAAGTAGCCATCCCGTTAGTTCGTATCCATTTCCAGGAAGTACTTATATTTTAACTCCGTTAAATGTTTTAGGTAGCAGGCTTTTCTTCACACAGGTTGACCTGGGTGATTACCACAAAGGTCACTAGCTCAGGCGCTGTGCTGCACCCTGCACCATTGCGTTTTGTGTTTCACAAGCAATTCCTGCTCTCCCACAGCTGGCCTTTGCACAACACCAAGCAGAAATCGCGAAAATGGGGCAGTTTGATAACATCTGTGCTGAGAAGCTCAACTGGAAGGAAAGTCTGATCGGTAAATACTTGCGTCCGTGCTTTGTAATTGTATTTAAGATTGCGAAATAGTTGGTAACAGTATCCAAGATTACTCACAATTTCTTCATGGGTAGGACATGGAATTTTCTTCAGTGATACAGGATCTAAACTGACACAGGATAGGTTTAGATTAGATATAAGGAAGAAATTCTTCCCGGTGAGGGTGGTGAGGCACTGGCACAAGTTGCCAAGGAAAGTTGTGACTGCTCCATTCCTGGAAATGTTCAAGGCCAGGTTGGATGGGGCTTTGAGCAGCCTACTCTAGTCTGAGTCCTTGCCCATGACAGGGGGGTTGGAACTAGATGATCTTTAAGGTCCGTTCCAACCCAAACCAGTCTACTTTTATGTGGCTTTTCCATTTTTCCATTCCATTAGACTTTCTTTTCTAGGCCTTTGCAGGAGACCTGACCACAAAACTGTGCTAGGAGCATGCCATGGTGTTACTTCTTTTCCTTGTAACTTACACCATGAGTATCTCTGAACTCTCCTCCCCCAGGATGACCCACTGCCAT
Source organism: Loriculus beryllinus (assembly GCA_039877255.1). Taxonomy (NCBI): domain Eukaryota; kingdom Metazoa; phylum Chordata; class Aves; order Psittaciformes; family Psittacidae; genus Loriculus; species Loriculus beryllinus. The sequence goes on from JBCJKH010058247.1 coordinate 10,315, forward strand.
TTACTCAAGAGAGAGAAGGGCAGAATTGAAGAAAAAGATTTTGATTCTTCATCTGCCAGGCATGTACAATGGACCTGAGCAATTATTGATCTGTAACAATGCACTCTGGTGATAGTTTAAAAGAAAGCTGACTATTTTGTTAGCTATTATTTGTTACCGGTGCTGTATCAGGTAAACCAATGGTGGGAACTCTTAATGAGTGCTTGTTATGATTTTCCCTTTATAACTTATTGCCAATGATCGTTCTGTTTATGTCAAATTTCAGTGGCTTATGCTCAGACTGCACTGAAATCACACTAAAGAAACTCTGATGTCATAAATAACTGGTTTTTCCCTTAAAGGTTCCCTTAAGGAGTAAGATTTTGTGCTTGTAACTAAAATAGTCCCTTGAAATCTTGCAGGGAAAATACACATTTTGATCTATGTGCAGCTTGGCACTTCTGTTGCAGTGGCTGTGGACAAGATGTGCTCCATAATCGTTCCCACAGACAAGACTTACATTTCTTCTGAGGCTTTTAGGACTGATTTCGTCTAATGAAGAAAACTTTCTTGACTAAGACATGGGATAGCCTGAACCTCTTCTTTCTTTCCAGCCTTTCCTCTCCTTCCCACATCCCCATGACTGGATATACTGCACTGCAGTGCTAATCAGAGACACTTAAAAGTAAACGCAAGCTTTGAACCATATCTAGAGGAGGAATTTCCTTTCATGTGTAATTGAAATGCTACTTTCTGTATTATGGCTCTGTCATAAAACAATACTTTTTGAAGTAGTAAAACCAGGTCTGCTTTGGCTACAGAATGGCTCAGAAGTAAATGGACGTTTCAGGACGATCCTTGTCAGAAGTACTATGAAACTCTACTTGTCAATCCTGTTTTGCTGGTTCCACCCACCAAGGTATGGTATATCCCAGCCCATAGGGATTGTTCACCTTCCTGTTTGTCATCGGTGTCAACAACGCCTATTTTGTCTGTGTTTTTGTAGGCACTGGCAATTACTTTTACCAACTTTGTAACAGAGCCTTTGAAGCACGTAGGACAAGGTATTGGTGAATTCATCAAAGCAGTTATGAAGGAGATCCCTTTTTTCCTGCAGATTCCAGTGCTAATTATTATGGCTCTGGCTGTCCTGGTTTGTATACATTTACTGGATATTTTGAAGCTCAGTTTTATTTTTTTACATATTAAATATCATTTTATATTATTTCTTATTTGTATTACTAACACATTTCATAGCACAGATAAAATCATTTCTACAATGGAACTGTTTCTTGACAAAGTATTTCTAGTACAGTTTGTTTAGCAATTAGAATAGATAAGTTTGTATTTAAAAACCACATCTCTCATCTACTCCCCAAATACGATAAAATAGCATTAAACTGCTTAAATCTTAGACTCTATGACAGTTTATTGCAGCTTAGTTCCTATTTCTTCTTTGTGTCATTATGCAGTGATGTGCGTAATTGGTGCGTTTTACATAAAAGCCTTCAGCATCTTTAGAGTAACACTGGGGATAAACTGAGTGTGTGAGTGTGCTCAGACTGCAGCAAGCTTGTCTCTACTGCACCTTATTTGACTTGGAATTTCCTATGAAAACTGAAAGCTGCCAATGTTTGATGTTTTATTCCTCTTCTTCCCTCCTCCAGGTTTTCTGCTATGGCGCAGGATCATCAGTATCTGTGTTAAGATGCTTAACTTCTTCTCAGAAGAGAAGTCCACTTCCCCCTTACCATCAACAGGACAAGATAGACTTTGGGCAGTACGATGGGAGCAAAGGAGATGGCTGTTACTCACATAAGCCTCTTCATGTTTCTAGAGGACCTTATGACAGGGAAGATGCTTCTCTCAGACCAGGAAATGGCAGAAGTCCTGATGTTGTGCATACAGGCAAAAAGCAAGATACACAAGTAGAAGAGTCTCACAAACCAGAACCTCGAGTATGTTAGGCCTGGTGTTCTGTGACCTGGGATGTAATTTAATAGATTTCAATGTCATCTGTTAGAACATGTTCTAACAACAAGCTTAAAACCAAATCGTGCCTGTACCCCTATACAACTGTTCGGTAGAGGTGTATTGGGCATGTTTTGTTCTGGAGAAATACCCTGCAATGGCTAACTGTGGCATGAAACTACTGTATTAAGATTTCCTTAAAGAAGTAACTTGTGTTTGAGAGATCAGTACTTATGTCATCCTGCACAATCATGATTCCCCACAGACGAAAGGTGGTGGAAAAAAAGCACTGCTGACTATTCTGTACACTACAAAAAATTAAAGCCAGCCTTGTGCTATAAATGGTGCTTATTTATACGTACTGTTCCCCAGGAAATAACAAGACCAGACATGTTTTAGTGGAGTTCTGCCCCTTGAGCCAAGCTGCACCTGAAACAATAGATGTTGTTGCTTTGGATTACTTGATTAATAGCTTACTATTAATTTTTACAGAATAGATTGCGCACTGAGTCTGAAGTTTGTAGACTAGAAACCACCACAGCTGAAAACCACACTGAAGAACCTGCACCTGAGCAGCAGAAACAGGAGCCCAGGGCACAGCAAGAGGTGGGAGAAAACTGTGATCCTAGTAAAAACCTCAAACAAAGGAATTCTGCAATGGAACCATGTGAAGAGAAGACTAAGAGTAGCTCACGTGACTCACAGGAGGGAGACTGAGGAAGCCTGAGCTCTGCTGTAAGTTTTCTCTCATCTTCGGTTGTCACAAAGTTCTGTTTGTTCTTCTGGAGGTCTCAAAAGTAGAAAAGCACATCAGTACGCTGATGGGACCGTCTCTTTGGTCAGAGTACTAGTATGCACAGCTCTAAGGTAGGGGGTTAAAAACAGAGACTAAGTCTAGGTTCTGCTTCTGCAATTTGGAATACATGCGTTAAATAAGATAATACAACTTTAAATGGACAAGGAAACAGGCTTGTCTAGTGTTGCTGATTGTTTGAAATGAAATTTGTGTTAAGTTTTAAGGAAAACCAGATGGTGGTGGGAAAGCACTGATAATCACATCTAGCAGCTGTAAGTCTCATCATGTTACTGTCACATGATCTGAAGGAAGCTGCTGATATTCATGTAACTCACATAAGACAAATCACAGCTCAAATGTCTCAGGACTATCTTTTGTTTTATATTCTTTAAAATGAGTCAGCTCAGTTTTAGGACAATTTAATGATTATCTTCCAGCTGCAGTGAAGTAATATTATAGCAGATGTTTATTAGAAAATACGTACCAAAGATCAGCACAGTAAGCTAATGGTAACACATTTTTAAGAATAATATTCTGGCAATTCTCCTTAAAAGCAGGAGGATGAGTGTTAGTTTCAGTAGGATTCAATTTTAGTGCTGCAAAAGCTGCAAGAGTATGTTTGTAATTGTGACATAATTTACATTATCTGAAGCCTGTCTATTCTTACAACGATATTTTACTCTGAAGCTAAAAGTAACAATAGATTTTTGTTCAAGTGTATAATAATAGTTCAAAAAAAAAAGACATTTTTTCATTTAAAAATACCTGAAGTGAACAACTGACTACTGCTGTTGCTGTAAAAATCTCACTGATTTGCAACTGACAATCCCTATACTTGAACTACAGTAGCAAGCAAATCCTTACTGAGAGTAGAAGTAGCTGAGGTGAAGTAAAAAGCAGCACAGATACATTTCTCTTTGTAGCACTTTAAGGTCAATTACTTAATGCCAAGCACTTACCAACCCTGTGATTCCCTGGCACTTCTTGGGCTGCTGCTGGTTGTGGGCCTGTACCACACAAAGGATAGAACAGCACTGGCAGCTCTTGCTTCAGTGTATCCTAAAAAATCCTTCTGATTGTCAAAGTGAGCTTAGTAATACAGGAAACAACCACATATAATCAAAAAAACAGCATGTTTTGAAAAGATTCCTTTTGTATTAAACAATCAAAGCTAGAGCTCGAGTTAATATTTTTTATTTAATAAAAAATGATTGTTTCTTCCAAACTGTTTTTGCAAAGACAGATTTAAGTACTGAAGCTATTTCTCAATTTCTCTTTTAAAAAAGTACAAAAGAAAACAGGACTTTTTTCAGGGAGGTACATAGAAAAAAAATAATCAAGTTTTCCTTAAGAAGAATAGACTGGATTGAGACAGTGGTAGAATCCACACCTCAGCAATGACAGAAAAATCTGTATAATGTTCATAGAGTAGAGGCAGTTAAGAGGGACACAGTAATCAGTGTCTCGGACACAGCTAAAAGCAGCAGCAGCAGCAATGACTGGTCCCAAATGCGATACTGCTGATATTCATACAAAAAATTATTAGAAAGGGGGCAAAACTACTAACTGCATCTTCTGTAAGAAGGCATTATGTTTTTCCAGCAAACAAAATGATACCTAAGATACTACTGTACAGTACATGCCTGTTTGTTTCTTCAGCTAGAACTTGGTCCCTTTACAGTTGAGGGTAAATGGACTCTTTGTTCATCCATTCTCTTAGCTTGTGACCGTAAAATCAGGCTGAAAAAATCCTCATCTGGTACAGTTGGTCCTTTTGCAGATGCTGGAGGAGCACATCTTTGATCGTCCAGTCTGGAACCCTAGAGATAGACCAAGCAATAAAACTATATGTTAGAGGAATATACAAAATATATGAAAATATAAGTGAAAAAGTACTAAAAGCTTCTGGTTTCAAGATTTAAGGCTATTAGAAGGATTTATTTTGTAAGTTTTGTTTCCAGGTTCAACTTTTCAAATGAAATTACTAAGTTAGGAGTGTAAGTGTAGCTAAAGTGGTTCTTCCAAATTATTTGTCTCCATCTGTCTGAAAATAAATTCCCCAGTTTAGTTCTTTGTCATTGTGTAGAATGAGATTTAAGCATCCTTTGCCCTAAAGAATAATTTTCAGTGTTAGTATATGATATTTCTGGTTTCCATAACAGAAAATATGGTTGTCTTCCTTTCCTCACACAGGAAGTAAAAAACAGCAACAGTCAGTAGTTGCAATGAAGTATTATTTTAACTTAACATAACTGGAATGCTGATCATTATTACCACTGAACTTTTGATATTGAACTCTTCGAGAATTCAGGATTCCTGGTGTATCAGATGCCCTCCTGCCAAGTCACATCTAAACACTTCCTCTTAAAATCATTTTATACATTTAATAGCTTCTCTTGTGCTCCTTCACGTTTTCAGCACTTGTTGCTGTAAATGATTAACATGGTTTCAATACTAAAATTACACTTACTGGCCCCTCAATTAGTAAATCAAAACAAGGGGAGGATATGTAAAAACAAAATCCCACCAAACAAACCTACAACAACAGCAAGCAACATAACTTAAAAAAATCCTAATTTTTAGTCATCTATGTTCTTCATCTGCCAAATCAATTATTATCATAATATATGTGATAATAAAGGTGCTTATGTGCAGAAACCGAACAGCAGGATGCATTAATCAGATCTCTAAAACCTCAGAATCTAAATAATTGTAAAAAAATCCTCACCTGACATTTTATCAATATATCAAAGAAGTCATCATCTAGGTCCCTGTTACATGCCATGAGATGACCCAGGACTGAGTGACTGTTGTGCTGGTTAAGACGAAGTCCAGGTAGATTGCTAAAGCTGGCACGTTGGTCATCGAGCCGGCGGCTCTGCGAGCTAGCAAGCAGGTCTAAAAACTCATCTGTGTGGGGTGAAACTACAGATGTAGAAAAGGCTGGGGAGAAGGAAGAAAACAAGTCAGCTTAGAAAAAACTTCCTTTCCATAGTAAGTTTTGCATGCAAATACTTTTTTAAAATAGCGTTTGGTAGGAAGTAGAGTCAGATATGGATTTTACTCTTAAAAATTTACATTTTCTCATTGTTTTAGGTGGAGTAGAGGATGTTGCCACAGAAGCAGCTGAGAATCTGTTCTTCTCCTGGAAGTAGCATCTCTGATCATCCATCCTGTTGCTCTGGAATCGACTCAGCAGATCAAAGAACCCTTCATCTGCCATTGCCTCTCGACTGTTTTTCTGAAGAGAAAAGCAGAGTTAGAGATATTTTGAACTCAAGAGTACCTAAAACTGGGACAACTGCATCACAGTTTCAGTCCAGTAATAGGTTTGATTGATATTTGCGTATCTGAAATGCATGAAATGAATTTTTTTAGTCATCCATTTCTATAGACACATTTATTGTAAGAGAAAAGGCTGATTATATGGCAAGCATTTTTGGAAGGTAAAAATACATTAGAAACATTTTGTTCTCAGAAACACAAAGAAAAAGTACTCTGATCAGCACAGCTGGAGTTACAACCCTCAAGCCATTAATCCACCTACAACCTGTACCTGAGGACTTTCCATTGGCTCCTCCGGTCTGTGGCTAAAAGCATTCCTCTGTCATATTAGATCAAATTACTGGTTTTTTAGTTTTAACTGACTTGTGTCAAGAGTGCAATAACCATAAGAATATTTTAAATATATTCCCTGCTGTCTGAATCAGGGAAACTATTAAGTCTGGAGAAGCAGGGTCTAGGAGATACTTAGAAATAAAATACACCTTCATGCTGAGCTGTAACTTTAGAAAAACCACCAGGAAAGAAAGTGTTCTAACAGTAATGAAGGCTTAAAGCTGGCACCACCTATGAGACAGCTGGAGAGTGGCAGATTAGACATCCTTTTACAAGCCAGTGTTTAAATTGAGTACCACTGAAATGGACAGCTGCCAGAATTTCTGTAATTCTGACCAAACAAAAGGTGAGTAAAGGCCATGGTCTTCACAGTCCAAACGTACCCTCTGTGAGTTTGGAAGTCGATGATCAATAGAATTACTGGCATCCTGCAAAACTTTTGAAGTGGTGCCCGTTTTGTACTTTTTGCCTTTTAGTCGATTTACAAAATGCAGTTTTGCTGAAGGTTTGGCAACCAGTGGTTTCTGTTTAGCAAGAATCTCACTGTTCCAGTTCTGAACCTAAGAAAACAAGAGTCAGGAAATGAAGCCTTCTGATTTTAATTACGTAGACTGTTACCTCGCATCTGCTGTGGCTTTTCCTTCCTGAAATGAAGCAGTTTGACATAATTTAGTTTATCCAAGCACAATGTCATGAAAACTTAAGTTTTGTGTTTTTATTACTTGACTTGTGACTACTGAGCTTTTGTTACCTGAAGCAGGTTAATATTGTTATTGGTGAGTCTTACAACTGAACTGGAGTGTGATACCCAATGGATTAAATTGTGGTCAAACAGTGTACTTAATCAAACATGCTGAAGTTTTCCTTGCTGACTATGGTGCAGGAAACGTAGCTAATGGAAATGCTAAAATGCAGATACAGGTGGCACTTCCTATCTGGCATTCTTGGAATTGGGAAGGAAAAAAAAATTACAAATCCATTGTATCACAAAAATGTTAGAGCAACACCAAACCCTGGTATTCAACCACTCTTCAGTGAGATCTCTGATATGCACGAAATTCCTAGTCAAGTTTGAAAAGAAAGAGGAAGGAGAATGCCAGCACAAGAACAAAGAGGAATAACTATCTTGTTTCACCACAGGAAAAAATAGAGCTTTACTGATCTAACACATTTTCCCTAAATTCTCTTCTAACATAAACAATTATCCACAAAATTGACAGCTTTATCTGCATGTGACTCTTAGAATAACTGAATAAAACCACCATTTATTTTTCTTGATTCAACATCAGGAACTGTGAACATAGTCACATATCCTGCAGCAACACTGCCTAACCAAAACCATTGCTTTCTGAAAGCTTATTTATAATCTGCACCTAGATTCCAGCACCAAGCAGATGGCATCCTGTACAACCATAATACCACTGTCATGCACTGCTATGTATATCAAGGACTTTTATGGAATTATTTTTCAGAATCTACTCAATGAGTGTCTTGAAAAAGGCTCTTTTAGAAGAGCTAAGCTGCAATACCAGGTTAATACTTTATTTCAAAAATCTGTGTGAAACATTTGAATAGATTTAGGGCCCAGACTGTCACAGGCTGTATACTTTAAAAAAGCTCACAGATAAACAGATAGTAGCCAAAAGCTTAGAGGTCCTGGCCAAGGACTCACCCTGGACTAAACACACAACCTTTTAAAATTACTACACAAAGAGGCTTGTAAGTATGGGTGCTGACTTCAGCTGTACATTGAGATTTAATTTCCTATTTGATAAACACGAGGGCAGGCTTTGCATTTGTATGGTAGAAAAATGAGCCATTTCAATCTGCCACTGGAGTAATTTATGGAGAACTGCCAGCCTACCACTTGAAGGCAGACAGCATTTGAAGGAAATCTCTTGAAGATTGACAAAAGGGTTTTGATCAGGAACTCCCAGCTCCTGGAGATTTCTCTTGAGTTTGGGGGAACATTAGTTTACTGAGCTGTGACTGTTTCATCATTTCTGAAATAGCATCCATTCTCAGGATGGACATTGAAACTCCTAATGGTTTGCAACTTGGTTTAAATCCCAAAGTGAAAAACACAACATGTATTTTAAGTGCCTATGACTGTACACAAAGAAAAAATGCTCATAAGAGCTGAGCTAAAGCTTAGTCATTTTACGCTGAATCATTTGCATGCTGCAATGTCAAGCCACCTTTAAAGAAGAGATTAAAGAGCATGCTTTGATGTACCACTTCAGTACCTCATTCATTCTTTCCTGTGAAGGGAATAAAGCAAGCTTTCCACAAGCCATTCCAACCAACATATGCAAGATGCTGACTGTTGCCCACATCGCAAAAGTATTATTTGTTAGAATTGTTAGATGCGCTTTTACCTAAAAAGAGCTAAATTAAAAAGGATATGGCAAATGACTTAACATTCTGCTGACTTCTTTCAAAGTTGTTAAGTATAACACTTATGACTATTGATAACTGCTGAAGTCACTGCAATCTCACCAGCAGATTAGAAACAAGGGAAGTGCCAACCTTTTCTGGAGTTAATTTCATGAGTTCCATGTTCTCCATACTGTGACGGCGTCCTGCTCTTGGTCTGGTACCATTCAGACTGGTATCTACCACATGGCTTTCTGCCATCATGGAGTTGTTTGTGCTGTAGCTTAATCCAAGAACCATTTGAAGATCTGACAGATTAAGTCTCGCAGTGAGTTCTCCACTTTTATCTCCTACCTGAAAGCAAACAAAATAAGCAGTTCTATTATTGTAATAAAGCATACACATATGTAAACAGAAAGCTAATCTTGTCCCCTAGAGCTCTGAGAGAAAAAGGCTGAAAAAGTTTTCCTGGTTGAAAAACTGAGTCATATTTTTAATGAAATACATGGCAATTAAAAGGTACATAAATCCTAGAACACCTCCGCTAGACTGTTATCTTGGATTCCATCATGACACTGTCACATGTGGCACCAGAACTAACGACCTACTTGCAGGGAGATAGGGCTGAAATAATTTGGAATCAACTATCTCATAAATCAGTCAAAATCTGTTTCATTACTCAAAGTCACATGCATGGATCAGCTCCAAAAAAATCACTGCATGAGAGCAAAACTGCCAACTTACAGGCAACATGAAACTCGTACCTCTCGTGAGATCTCCAAGTGCCTTTCCGCAAAATGCATCGCTTGGTCGTGATTTCCCAGCGCAGTGTAAGCATTCCCTAAACTCCAGCATGCTCTTCCTTCACCAATTCTGCAGAAAAACCGGAAACTTTCAATTATACCTTCCCTCGCTGAACACTAGGGGTCACGTTTCCATAATACTGCCAAAATAAGATTGCTGTGCCAAGAAAAATGAAGGCTATCATCTTCAAACACCAACAAGTTTTTGTGTTTAAAGGAATGTAATCTGGGTATAATCATAAATATGAGCAAATCTAGTAACAATGTCAATTTTTAAGGTCACAGGAAATATAATTAATGCAGTTTTGTAAGTGAAACATTTTACAACCTACTTAGCTTTTCCTCACTTAATAAGCAAGCCTTATTATTATTCACATACTGTTTATTGAGTTAGAAGTACATTTAAATGTTGCAACAAATTTTACTTGCACCCAACATCACAAAAAAGGCCTTATAAATTATGATTGTAAAATAAGCAGTAGTTGCTGCTGTATTACTCTACTTTCCTCATCCTTTCAGATATTTTTCATTTGTGGAAAAGCAGATGTATTCTTGTGAAGGTATGCAAAATTATTACAATGAAGTCATGAAAAAGAGAGCTGCTTCAAAAGATGATGCTGACAGCAGATGATGTGGAGTCAGTCATTCATCACTTCCATCTTTCATCTCAGACTCACTAGCTGCAATAGCTCCACAAGTAAATACATTTTTTTCCACATGAAAACTGGAGCCCAGCATAGCAGGGAATACACATTACTTCAGCTGTCTTAAAAGAACAGTGACAGCTGAAGTAAGAGCTAACAGGATTTGGTATGTCACGCACACATTAAACAATCTCTTAGGGCTTACCTGTCATTTAATTCCTGAGCAATCACAAGGTGTTTCAAATGATAATCAATTGCTTTTTCATAGTCTTGAAGCAAAGTGTACGTGTTCCCAAGGCTGTAGCAGGCCTGTGCTTCTACAGCTCTGTCTTTAAGCTGTCGAGCCAGCTGCAGTGTCCTCCTGAAAGAAGGGATTAGTCACCTCAAAAATCACTGCAAGGAGAAGTTTATAGTACACTTGTGCAACTAAAAAAGTTACTTATATAAATTAGGACACCAGGATAGCAAATGGGCTGCTGATCAATCACTATCATGTACACTCTTACAAGATTTTGTCTTCCCTCCACAGCAACCTGTTTCCAGTTACTATATTAGAACAGACTGATCCCTTAAACAGCATATTCAAGTTTTAATTTATTGCTTCATCAATAATTTATAGCACCTCCCTGACAGTTATGCACTTGAAACAGCTTGGTATATTGCCTTTTCTCCATCAACATGAGCAAGACAGTCCTAAACTGCCAAGCCAGCCTGCCACTGCTGGGCAAGAAAAATATGAGTACTAAGAGGAATCTGCTCAGTATTGAAGCTTTTTCCCCTTTCAGAAAGAACAGGTGGGCTCTGGAACTCATGTAAGACTTAGCCTGTTTCTTCATCAAGCTTATATTTTCTCAAGTTACAGTAGCCACTGCTTAGTGGTGCAGAGATCAAGAAAAGAAGTCTTGATTGAAAATACAGACTAGGTATGTAAAAATCACACTGATGCGCACCACCTATCAGCCTGACAGCTCCCCATCTCAGGTGTACTGAAATTACATCATTTCAGAACTTGCTAAGAGCCAAGACATTAATGCTTTGATTCTAGAATAAAGGGAATAAATGCCTATCAACAGAAAGGTGTCTTATCTACAATGCTGAAAAGAATCTACTTAAAGTAGCATAAAAAGTGAAAAACATAAAAAACATTACTGCTGCCCCTCCCTTATAAGAGCCATAAAAATTAAACAACTACAGAAAAACATGATCTTTTGCTAAAAACATATTCACCTCTCCTCTAAGGATACATTGGAGAGAAGGCTACTCTACAGTGAACTAAAGTACCACACACAACAGAAGCAAACTGAACAAGAAGAGGTATAAATTCTATTTCTAAGCAGTCAACTGACTTGTAGTATTCTGAAGCAGTTTCAAATTCACCCAGGAAGATGTAGGCGTTTCCAAGATTGCTGTATGCTCTTCTTTCTGCTGATCTATCACCAAACTCTTTTGCAATTAGGAGACGCTTAAAAAAAAATAGAATAATTGTGTTTTTCACTCTACTTTATATTTTCTTACACATTTGCATACAGAAATGCACACTCACAGTTTTTCTTCAGGCCACAGCGCTTGAAAAGAACAGCCAATCTTGACACTGTGCCATGAAGATTTAACACTTGCATTGGAAAACTTGCAGCAAGATCCAACACAACACGTGTCCTAGAACAAAATTCCTTACTAGCACATTGCTGTACCTGTTCATGGGCTAAAACCGCACTCCTGAAGTTGCCCAGAAGGTAGTGTGTGTTTCCCAGGTTTCCAAAGGCACGCCCTTGTGCTGCTCTATCACCCAGCTCTGTTACTATTGACAGATTTTCCCTGTTTCAGGGGAAGGGAGAAAGGGAAGAATAGTGACTTTCAAATAGGGGTTTGTTAACCCTCACAGTAATTTAAGTATTTATTTTTTTTTAATAATCTTTCCATCTATATAAACGGAAAGGTCTATTTAATCTGGTCTGTATTCTACTTTGGCTTATTTTAATGGACTTTATGCAACCATAAATCTTCCACTGAGCAGGAAACATTTCCTGTGAGAGACTGAAATTAACTGCATCTTTTCTCAAGATTGTTTGCTCACTTCTAATTGCAGAGCTACCATAGATACAAATATACCAAGGTCCTATCAGTGACTCAAGTCTGGTTTGAAGAATACTGCTGGATTCTAACATAAGGGAAGGACTTACTAGGTAGTAAGAGGGACACTGAAAGTAAGGGCATAACAAGAAAATAGTGCACTCCCCAGCTTAAAAGGGAAAAAAACTCACAGGTACCACTGTTCTGAACAGAAGCATGCAAGTTGGTTCATGACTCCATTAACTCTGCCAATACTCTAATGAAGTAGATTATCACATCCTCTCAATCCCCAACATTTAAAGCTACTACTTACTCATAATAAGTTGCAGCTTTTTGTAAAGCATTTTTCACATCGTCTGGAAGTTCTCCTGGATCATGAGTCCCAACACTGGCTACATTTTTCCCTTTAGAGTGATATACATTTCCCAGATTATACAGTGCTCTTGCTTCTCCAACCTAAACCAAAAGCAAAAGGCAGCATTACAATTCTGTGCTTGAGTCTTTCATCACAACTAACAGTACAACCCACAGATGGGAAGTTTGTTAACTAGTTGTCAAAACATGCTCTGTCCATTCTGAACTTGTTCTTGACATCTACCTTCCTCCCACTCAATCACATCACTTCCTTTTGAGATGGCATACACATCATAATTCTGGAGGCCAATTATAATTAAAAATTAAATAAATCAATTAAAACAAACAAACAAAACAAAACCAAAAACCAAACACCAACCCAAAACATAAAACCACCACTACAAAATGGGATAATTCTTGCTATCCTGGATCTATAATCTTTCAGGTGCAAACAACTATCTTGCAAGTAACAAATTCTTACTGTCTTGAAGAAATAATACAGTATTTATTCAATATGCAGTATTTACTTCCCTCTGAAAGGCGGCACACATCACCAGTACAACAGGGTTCATTAGCATGTGTTAGCAGTTTACTTCCTGGTGCCTGAGCAATTCTTACCTTATCATTTAGCTCTCTGGAAATATCCAGATGTCTCTGACAACAAACAATAGCTTCTTCAAAATTCCCAAGTACCTTTAAGGTGTTGCCCAGATTCCCACTAGCTTTAGCTTCACCCAGTAGATCTCCAATTGTCCTAGAATTGCACAAATAAAGCACCCAGTGAATAACAGTGTACAATTTGAAACCAAGATAATCAATGTATAGACAATTAGAAGAAAAAAAAAGTATTAAAACCACACAAATGCGTATGTATTACATTTTATATCTAACCTGCACCCACGTAAACTTTGTTCAGTCTATGGTTACAGACATTTCATTTTGTTGGTGCTGTCTGTGCAACAGCTAGTTCACGGCATTCAACTAGGTTCATCAACATACAATTACAATTAATTTCTTTTAGGAAAGGAATAAAGAGAATTTTTTAATGGTTATGTAAAAGGCAGTCCAAGCATTAGAATGAGAGATTTCACTACTGCTGCATTTTACTGGACTATCATAGTCTTACATAATTTCCAAGATACACTTGTGTCCTAGAAAGATCTGAGGTAAAGCCACATTCCTAGATTCTGAACGAGACTTAAGCCAAAAGACTGCCACTGAACCACTGAGATTGTGATACTTCAGGAATAACACAAAGAGACAAGTTCCCAAAAGGTTGCAGCACTTAAGCAGGTTAAGGCAGGGAGAATAGGAGATATGTGCCTAAATTGAGGTAAAGTGCATTAAGTGCCTCTCTCTCCTACTAGATCTATACCCAGTCATTACAAATCAGACACATAAATGGCATGTGCAAAGCACAGGGGTTTTAGATTTCACAGTATTATGTTTTACATAGAGAAACATGAATGAGATCTGCCTAGTAAACAAGAGAGCCAGGCAGACTGAATTAAAAAACAGGAAAGGGTGAAGGAAGGGTGGATTTAAAAAAGCCATTTAATTAACCACAAACCTGGCGAGGTCTCAGTCAGCACTAGGATTATTGTGCTAGACCGAGTATTAGCTCCAGGTTAAAGGGCAATCAAGCTACCTAACAGAAACCTGGCCCTCTGCTGTCACCACATTCCCTCACTAAGAATATTAATAGTAGGGTCTGGTAAAACAATGAACAGCCAACTGCTCATCTCTACAAGAATGGGATGACATGAAGGACACGGTTAAAGAAAAACACAGGATTACCTTGCAAGAGTTAAATCATGGTGATGGTATTCCAAGGCCTTTGCATATTCATGCAAGTAGAAATAGGCATTGCCTAACTGGCTGTAAATAGCACTGAGTGTTTTTAAATCTTCAGTTCCAACCTGAACAGCTGCTTCAAAGAAAGACACACCAGCTCGGCAATCTCCTGCTTTACACAGGCGCTCACCTTCCAAAGCCAGCTCCAGGCAGGAAGCCTCCATCCTGAGCAACATAAGCAAAAACAAACATGGTCACTCTAAATACATAACTTAGGCTAGTAACCAGAGTTCTGAAATGGTTACTTTAGTCAGGAGGGTCTCCATTTGTTAAGGACAGTGACTCAGCACCACAGGACAAGCAATGAGCTTTGTACTGTAATATTACTGACACTACTACTGAAATGGAAAATGCAACTTCAAAGGTGGTGAGCAAACATAACATTAGAACAAACAGCTTCACCATTATTTATTTTTTTTTTCTTTCCTTTTAAGTCTCAGGACAAACACTGTTTTGTCCATATATAGCATCTTTAGGATTCAAAAATGCAGTTTTCACCATCTACGTAATCTCAGAGAAGTGACCTAGAAAACAAGCTATTATTGGCAAATACCAGTTTTGACAAACATAAGCTCTTTTATTTTTAGGCTCATATCCTAGTTACCTGCAAAATGCTCCATGAAAAAAAATAATACAAAAATCAATTTTTCCTGTGTAGCAAAAACCATGACTATTTTTCCTGAAGTTGTTTCCTATGCAATTCAGTACTCCTTGGCACCTCATCATTTCCTACAGCGGCACTACTACGAAAATTCTCCAAGTGTAAAGAAAAGAGATCTACACTGAATTAATGACAAAACGTATGTCAAGGCAAGTTACTTAACTGAGATGCCATCATTCGGGACTCTATGGAATACTTTTCATTACTGTACACAAATAATTGCGTACATAGAAAATACAGCAAGCAGTAAAGAAGGGAGTTGTGAATCAATTTACAGAATTAGTAGAAGATTGCATTTTGAATAATACAAAAGCAGCTGTTACAGAACTGCAGCTGTCAAAACACATTCATATGTGGCTTTGCTACTGGCAATTCAGGTGTGCAAAAGGTAACATTTCACTAAGTGTTATGATAGTGATAATAAACACTGTGATGATAAACATTTCCTAATACTAAATCACTAAAAATAGTGATGATAAACATTTCCTAATGCAAGGGAGGTGAGCCAGAGAGGATGAGAAGATGACTTCAGGTCTTCATCTTGAAGTGTATTTTCAGGATAGGTGCATTTTAAAAAGCTCACAAAACCATCATCCTTTCTACTTTCACGACCTTTTAAAAAAGGAAATTTAGTCAAAGCCTTTCTGTAAGAGTTCAAAAAGGGTGTGCTAATACTGCCAAAAAGGGGACATGAACTTGGTAAATCTGTCCATTGTTTTGAATTTTTCTTCTTTCAAGTGGTTTACACAGTACATATCAAGGCTTCCACTCCAAACAAGAACATCTGATGTAGTTAAAGATTTCCTTGTTATGCCATGATTTGATATTCGCTTGTTAGTAAAAATGAAACTTTAAAATTCTATTCCTAAAACTGTTTCCCTTTGTACACACAGATCAGTAACAGCAACAATCAAATGTTGACTTTTCCAATAGCTTTTTTAATGGCAACACCAGAAAAGAACTGTTTTGACAAGACACAGTGATAGATATTTAACCTACTTGCACTGTTGACATTTCATTACTTTTCTAATTCGGAAAAAACTAGGTTATATGACAATCTACTGTAACCTGAATGAGAAGGAAATATTTGGGAAATATCCAATGACTTTCAAGAGAGCTAGAAGATTCTGGATCATAAGTAAACTAAGTTACCAACACAAAATCGTACCATACCTGCTGGTCTTCGACATTCCACAATTTAAGCACAATGAGATGGCAGACATATTTAAGTTTTTTAACTAAAACCACATGGTAGCTGTTGAAGATGCAGACAGCAACTGGTAAGTCAGGCATGAAGTTCCTCCCAGGCCCAACTTCTCATGCTGGATATCCATAACACACATAGTATTTTTAGGTTTAGAAGCTCTTCTCAGAGAAGTGAAAGCATTCCTGTTTGCTAGAATGCACAACCTGGGTTTTGTTACACTGTGCATGCGTTGAACGTCAGACAGAAAAAGGCAGAAATGATTAGGTACAGTTAAGTACAAGGCAGAAATGATTACACCATCAGCAACTGAAGGTTTAAGACTTAAAACACTTCATTGGGTAATCTTAATCCTATCCAAAGAGGTTCTCTCCGGGCACCTCATGTTAACTGACATGTCCAATTAAAGTGACGGCTAGAAAATATGGTGCTCCTTAGTCTGAAGGACTTAGACCATTACACAATCACATTAATTTCTTTAGATTTTTAGCTTGAACAGCTAAAAAGAGTAGAGCTTTCAGCAAAATCTGAACATGACCTAATAGTCAAAATGTTATACTGGACTCTGGTTCTGTAAGTAAATTTGTCCCATTAGCAAAAAAATCATGCTTGGATTTGCAACTGTGATGCATCTGCCACCTATCAATGAAAAAAAAAGAGTTTAAAAAGGTATAAAGACAGTATCAGAGGACGCTAGGGACTGGTAATTTTCCCAATATACTGCATTCAACTAATCTCACACTACACCAAAGACTGACAAATGCCATGGCAGCATTAACCTCTCATCAAGGAACGTGAAACAATATTTGACTTCACAAACCTACAAATAATATAACTTAGAAAAATCAAAGATTTGACTTCTCATACAGAACATAAATATCTATGAAGGCTTATACCCAGGCTGATGAAAATAATGAGTCTTTAATTCAACCAGAACTACAGGAAGTAAAATAAGGACATGAATTAGGAACTGTTTGCGTAAAACAATCCCACTATTTAATACTACTCTAGCGGAACTCTAGAAAGGTTGTGTTCATAGGTTGCCAGAATATGTACAGCTAGTTAAAGCTATGATTCCATTTGGATCCATTCTTACTGACCTACAATTTCAAAGATTAAATAAGCCATAAAAAAAACCCACAAAGAAAACAAGATATTTATTTCCAGTTGAACTTGTCCAATATTTGTAATTTATTCACATTATGGAAGAGCTGTGAAATCATTCAGCTATTTTAAAAGTTTGCAGACTTATCCATCAAGTACCAAAACTGGACTCAAAAGAGGTTTGGGTTTGGGGTTTTTTTTCCCCTCCATTATTTATGAAGTTATTTCTGTTATGAAAATTAACCTTTTTTTTTTTTTTCCTCCCTAAGATTTACTTAGGTCTTCTCCAGTCTTAAAATCATCACCTCTTTGGAACGTTTAAACTACACCCACTAATAGTTAAACAGCACAGTGACAGACTGGACTGTGCTAGGTTATCAATATTTTAGGAAGTCATTAAATATTTACAAAGAGAATATGAAATTCCTCCCTCTGTTCCCAGAGCTGAATTGAATTACTTATTTATTCAACACCCAGTGGCTAAACAAAAGATACATTGAATCTGCACAGATGAGAAGAGAATAAGGCCCATTCATCTGTGCACTTGTAATGAAATTCTGTTCCTGCTAAACTGGGTAGTGTTCTTCCAGATATTACGGTGGAAATACTCACACAGGGCTTTGTTTTGTTATTCTGTTTGTAGTTGCCTGGGCCTGCTCTCTGAAAGGCTGGCATCTCCTGAATAATTTCTCATTTGTAAAACTACCTCCTCCTTATCTGTCCCTCTAAGCTTTTCATCTCACCTGGCTCCCTTTTCTCTTTTCTTCCCCTTGCCTACGATACATGTAACATACCTAGAGACTAAACAGGAAAATCCTATTGTATTATCTCCAATGCAGATGAATAAATTTCTTGATGCCACACTAACAAAGATCCTATACTATTCCCAACTCCTACCCTTAGTCCTGGTTTCTGTACATATCGCAGAAACATACCACACTGACCCTACAAACACCTTAACTGTATCTCCACTGCCACACTGTCTTTAATCAAACCAGGTTTGAGGGGAGACTTAGAAACAAAACAACACACAAGCATCACATGCATACAACAAAGAAACCACACAGCTGAATCGGGTTTTTTTTTCCTCCAGTCTAGATAAAAACAGCCATAAGTTTCTCATGTATGCATTTAGCAGGCCAAGACAAGTGAGTTCTACAAACAGTTACTTATTAGCCCCACTTTTTAACTTCACCATTTTCAGTCACCAGCTTCCCCCCCACCAGCATAAATATTTTTATGGCTGATAAAGCGATAGTGGTCAACTACAGAAGCAGCTTGCACAGTATGGAACAGATCCATAATAAAGCCTCTTTTTAGGAGTGGGACACTGACTTCTTCTTTAAAGTCAGGTCTTTTGGAATACCAGAAAGAAGGGAAAAGCAGTCAAACTCAAATGAGCCTGGGACCTGACCAGTAGGTAAAAAAAGAAATTACAAATACATAAGTAATATCCTCCCTCCCCTCAGTAATTTCTGACCTATTCTTTCCTGCATGAAATTTTAAACTACAACCAAGTACAATCTGTCCAACTTGCAGCTGTTAAATTAAATCGTGATAAATTTCCAGTTCAATATACTGAATGGATTTGCAGCTCCTCTAAGTCTTAGAAAAGTTTTGTATTTTTAAAAAAATTAAAAGGATTATACCTCCATGTTTTTTAAATATTCATCCAATCACAGTTCTCAAGGAAAGGTTTAATAAGGCCATTTAATGATACTGTTAATCAGTATCGTTCAAGCCTGTACTGAAATAGAGGACAAAGTAGTAAGACGTTTTGCCCTGACTGTGCTTGCCAATTTTCCTGCTGTTATTTTTGGCTTGTCAGTTTAAACCAGACAATTGGTTGTGCTGCTTTCTTCCACTATTTATTTCTATAATAGTACCCCGAACAGCTCCGGCTTTTATTAAAGGATGAGCAAAGTTCTTCTGTAGACGCCTGGGGAGGAACAAGAGCATCAGCAACAGCAAAGATAAACATAGTACAGGAATGCTGGGATGTAGATACATTCAAGATACACTGATCACAGAGAAAACAAAATGCTCAAACACTTCGGGATTTCTGCTCTCAAAGCCACCTTATAAAGATTTCAGCAAAATAAAGAGAGCAGAGTTTAATTGCTAATATCCTTCCTGACCATGAAAAAAATACTCCTGCTGATTGCACTGCTCACCAGAACTCTACTTCTGCTCAGGGGATTAGAGGACCAGTCTTAACAGCAATCTAACACTGACAAAATGTTTTCAGAATTAATTTTAAGCTGTCACATGTACTGTCTCTTAAATAAGGACAGTGCTTAGTTCCTGTTAGCTAGCAAGGACAAGGCCTCCAAAGCCAAGATGACCAGGATAAAGGGCAACACACAAGAATCACACTTTATATTGTTCTTAGAACAATTAGGCCAGTTTCCCAGCATCCCTTCCTACTGAATGAGCTGCAAGATTTACCATTCCAAACACCAGCCATCCAAATACCATGCACTACACAACACTTCTGTTGTTCAGGTTCATTAGAGCAAGTCTGAAGTGCTAACATGTCTTCCCACATCCGTAAAGGGTATTCCAGAAGAAAAATGGCAAAAGCTCTCAGAAGAGAAATCACATATCCTCTTGACTTGCAGCAACAGAACTTTTTTAGACCAAGATATCAAATCAGTATCTATCAATCTCATTTCTTCGTCTTAAGCAAGAAAAACACTGCTGTAGCTGATGGTGCACCTAAAACTTAATTATTCACAGAAGCAATAATGGGACAAGTACAGAGAACTTGAGCACACAAAACTCAGCAACTGGCAAATGCAACCCAGAAGCTAAAAGGAGAAAGGGCTGCTATTACCATGCAGGAATCATACCTCATATCATTTCATCAGAAACAGAAAAAAATACAGACAATGGTGTTATCCTGAAACGACACACAGTTCCAACACTACACAACCATGTAATTATGCTAATATAATCTATTATACTACGAAACTGAATTTTCATAGTTCAAAATACAAGAAAAACAAGAGAAAAAGTTACTCTAGCTTTCAGTTTCAATAACATTAGTAACACCAAACTATTTGTTGCAAGTGGTTTAGTTTTCTATTACTAACTATACTTACTCATTCGTACTAAAATTAATAGTCTTACCTGTAACGAACATGAAAGGAACGATCTTCACGCATGCTTATCAAAACATTATTTTCCTCCATTGAGTTGCATTATCAGTAGAGAAAATATTAGTGTTCTGTAATAGGGTAAGTACTTTACTATGGAGAATTGTTGTCAGAACACCATTCCAGTTAGTACATTAAGTTGGAGTAAAGATATCCTAAGCTCCTGCTGAAAACCTCTTCTTTATTAGTAAGGTAACGAGGTCACTGTCAGACACATCTTAAACCTTCAGAAACGTGTTCAAGTTCTTTCATCTGTGGCCCTTTAAGCTCCATTCAGCTGTGTTTCTGCAAAGGGAACACAAGATGGCTTGGCTTGAAATCTCATACTCAGTTAATAACTCATAATCATTTGCAGCTGATGTAAAAGCATAACATCACTCCTACCAAGCAGGAAGTGTCAATCAAGAACTTAAAGCCAGAGCCAAAGCCTTCTACATACATATATCAATTCCTGTAGGCAAGCAAGAAAGCAAAAAGGGTTTAACAAAAACAAAGCTTTCTCTTCAGTTGGAAACTTTGAGTAATTTACCCTTCTTAGTATTCTTTGGCCACATGACATTCCAAGCAGGAAGTGTAAAGAATAAAAGCTACAGAATGAAAGGCATAACATAAAATAAATCAAACTGATTTACACATAAACAGTACTGCTTAAACACCAATAGCTACCTGAACTTCCACAGTAGTCAGAACTGGCTGGCACTATCCCATATGGAGATCAGCCATTCTGAAGATCATCCCACCTAGACCATCACAAGCACAGAAATAAAGATAGGTTTAAGCTCCATTCCCCTTTCCCTTCCCCACTCCCAGAAATAGAGGGGGGCGTTTGGGGGTTTTTTGTTTGGATTTTCTTTACACTGGCTTCACTTTCCAAGTTGCTGTGGCATTGTCATATGAGCTCCAGAGTCTGCTCCAAAGGGACTGCAGCAGCCAGTACTTAAACATCAGACATGTTTAGGCTGTCAGGGAAAAGATGAACAGAAAAGAAACTCTGTGTTCAAAAGTTTACCCACTTTTAAGGATATTTTTAGTATAGGAGATGACATTTCTATTGCTCAGTACTAATATTACCTTCCCTTGTAAGTGAATCTATAGTTGAGTAATTCACAAATGCATGTTTCATCCAGAGACTCCAAAAAAGCAAAAGAACAGAGCTCAGATTTA
The DNA here is from genome assembly GCA_039877255.1 of Loriculus beryllinus. Classification (NCBI taxonomy): domain Eukaryota; kingdom Metazoa; phylum Chordata; class Aves; order Psittaciformes; family Psittacidae; genus Loriculus; species Loriculus beryllinus. Next base: position 32,071 of record JBCJKH010058247.1, read on the forward strand.
AGTCTGTCACCAGAAGAAAACAACTCTCTATTTTTACTTGTCAATGTAAGCCATGCCTTTCCTCTCATGAGTTTTATCTAGTACCACCAGCGAAGACTCATGCTTCCCATCATATTCTACCTTGACAGCACCTCTCAAACAGGCCATCCACATTCTCCCTGTTAAACAACTACTTTGCCTTTCCATGCTCATCATTAGAATTAAATGGCATCAACAAGTGGGTGTGGGTATATTTTTGCAATTACAAAGGGTGACACATGCAGCTTACAATCCCACTGCAGCCTACAAACTGGGAGGTCTGTGGTACAGGTATTTACTCTCCGGAAGCTTGTCCAAACGTCCAATTAGATCACTCAAACAAGCAGGCAGCTCAGAGCCACCCCATCTACAGCAGTCACTCACCAGCACTCCTGCTGCTCACCAAATGCAAGGAATTCAAATTTCTCCTCCACACAGATGCACTCATGCAAATTGCCACATGCCACAAACCAAAAAGTGCGTACATTGGCAGCTGCCACAGATCATGAAACAAATTACTGTGTTAATTTGCGCATTTAGCCTGTTATTGTTATTAACTGAGTATTATATTTTAAGACACTTTTTTAAAATATAAAACCCCTAATTTAATAAAAAAGTTCTATTTAAAAATACATCAGAATGCCTGCATTTATTTAAGTACCAGTTATTTTTTGCAGGACATTCCACATTAGCTGCTTATAACTCCATTTGCCTGAGCCAGGCTTCTGTCCTCATACTTAGCCTCACCCTCCAACTGATGCCACCACCTCCCACCAGCTGGAACCACTGCTCCTGCTTTCTCCCCTCCTGGCTGGCCATATGGCACATTGCTGGTCTCAGAAAGGTGATACAGACACACCAAAGTTGGCCAACACATCATGATCACAGATCCAACAAAAATTACTGGGTCTGGTCTTCCTATTTCACTTCCTTCCCCCGTAACTCATAAGGATATCAAATTATGTCTTCACCCAACAGGTAATCAGTAAGCAAACTTAAAACATATTAATTAGAGTGGTGGATTCAAAACTCAGAGGTGGAAATCGACTAACAATTCTACAGATACCATCTCTCAGGTGCAAACTGGCCTTGGGAGGATTATCTTATAGCAAACTAAGCACCTTGCTCTTGCAATTGATGTACAGTAAGTATACAGACTCTCTGTAACAGATTTTCCTGAAATGGTGATCAACATGGAACTGACTCAGAAGACACAGTACTTCAGCAGAAAAGCCCAGTGGATTGGAAAAAAAAAAATCAGAAGTTCTACTCTATTGGCATGCGTAACAGTGAAGCGGGCTTTCTCCTGGACTGTCATTTTTCATTAAAATTTCATGCAGCATAAAAAAAAGCACTTGTTGATTACTAGGAAAGAATCTGCTTTAATGCAAAAGAGCTGCTTTAGTGCAAAGCAGCTGCTTTACATTTATTCTCTTAACACCTCTAAGCAATACTAAATCTGTACCCATGGCAAGAGAGCTGCCTTTCAGGGAAGCAAAGAGTGGAAAATTGAAGTTGTATATACAACTTCAAAATGCACAATTTTACTATTCCACCTGTCAAATGCTGCAATAGTCCTAGCTTTACTGTAATTTCAAAAAAGTGGGGAAAAAAGCACAGAGAGAAAATTGGGCCGCCTACAGAAGTGGAAAATTCAACTGGTATTACTAATTACACAGCCGTACTACACCAAAACCAACACCACCACCACCCAAAACCAAATAAAGCAATGCAGAAGTTAAGCAATCCAATGTGACACCCAGCTTATACCCCACACAGACAAATCATGTGCTTTATCAACTCTTTTTTTAGGAGAATATGGTGAGCCACTGCTACCTCTCTATCTCCATCCTGGCTATAAGCAGCTAAACTATCTTAAATCAAACGATTTTACAAAGGTAACTCTGACTCCATGCAATGCTTTATATATCTAAAAAAAAACCACCAAAAAACCTATACTTGCCACTCTTAAAAAGTCACTTTTCATACTTTTCAATTAAAACACAGATTCTTTTAGAAGCTTTACTGATAAAGAAGGTTGGGGTTTGCATCGCATGAGGTTTTAAGATGTTTCCTTACTAAATTCTATGAAACTATTTTTAACTTGATTTTCTAAAACTAAAATTCTACTTAAAACCTATTATTTGGGGAAAAAATTACAATAAATAAAAAATCATGGTAAAATACTAATGTTACCTACTGAAAGAAATCCCACACACGTGCACTTTTTCAGCATTTTTCATAAAGTCATTGTCAAGTGTTCTCAGAAAGGGAACCAAGGCCCAATGGCTGATACTCAAAGAAGGTACATGTCAGCCTTCCCTTAACATTACTGACCTGAATCAGTGGTACATATGCTAAGACCTGAATGAGCCTCACTCTCACTGAAATCACAGAAAAGACAAAGAGTTCCCCACCTTCAATTCTGATCAGTGTGTTTCAAGGCCCTGAAAGCAATAAAACAAGAGCTGTAATTTCTTTCTCAGAAGACTGTTTTGCAACCTAATTGTCCTAGATCTTACAAACGCCAGACAAGCATTTCACATTTTAAGGCATTTCCCATTCTGAAAAGATCTGACTACCTACAAAGGATTTTATCACAATGGTAAATAACCACTTGAATCAGTTTGCAACCCTCATTTAGGCTGAACATCTGTGGTAGATGCCTTCATATTAACTTTTGATAGAATACAGTATTTCACACAAGTGAAAATGAATTGGCAAGCCACAGAAAGCCAATACTGCTCTTTATCAGCTGTGTATAAAACCAATAATCACAATACAGCTGGAGAGGGAGGTGTTTTTTTTTCCCCTGCACCTCCTTAAAACAGTACATTTCTGCTGCTCCACTGGCTCTTTCCCCCAGTCCATACCTTTCTTTCTGGAGTTTGTCAGACAGTCAGAAGTATTGATTTGCTTACCTACAGCTTTCTGGCTGACACACACTTACTGGTCACCTGAGGGCTGACAAACAAGAGTATCTAACAGCTCATTCTTTCTGCCTGTCCCTACAGGAGACAACCAAGTAATGCCTTCTCTACCCATTTGCTATTTTACACAATGCTATACGAATGGAGCATCTGACAAATCAAGTCATCAGTGACTGACAGATTCAAAAGCTATCACAGGAAAATACATGCAAAGGTAAATAGAGCTTTGCATGCCCAGTGGAGAAAGAGACAGATTAAACAGCAACAAAAATACACTGACAGATCTGTTACTGAAATACAGAGATTAGCTTGGTTCCAGGCCTTCAAAATATGAAACAGAATATAAACACAAAGAGTACAACCAGAAACACTCAGAACTAGACAAACCATAATTTTAGTCCTCAATGCTGTCCAAAAAAGGTTTTTTTTTTATAATTTACCATAATTGGAAATCTGGAGTAAACAGCAGCATCACTGGCATTTCTGTAGTTATATGTATTTCTCTGTGGATTTTAGAGAACCAAAACCAACAGGTGGCAAAAAATTCTGGTCAAAACAAAGTAAGGATCAGCATCCACAGTTGAAAGTGAAAGCATGGACTGGAATTCAGCACTAGAGGAACAGAGACCAACATTTTTTTATCTAATTGCTAACCATGGCCCTGCATTACAACAGGCACAGTAACAGTAAAGATACTTATCATGCTATTTCTAAAAATGCTGCCTGTTTGTGGTTTCCTTCAGTTCTTTGGTTGCTTAAACCACATGAATCCTGTTGATAGGGAGTTCTAGATACAGGCAAGAGAAGGTTCGCCCCCTCTGTGCCCTTGTATGTAGGTTAATTGCTCTTGATTCTCCCTCCACTCCCATCTCTCTTTGGCACAGCAGACTAGATAACATGGCTTATACAACATTGGATTAAAGGCAAACAAAAGCCCAGAAGCATTTCATACGGGCCTTTAAGTAATGCTAAAAATCTGTAACATGGCAAGCCTTTCAAGCTCTGTACACCCTTTTTGTTCATCCCTCCCCTCCTGTTAGAAGGTTGTGCAAACTCCTCCTTTAACAAGAACTGCCTAATGTTTTTTTTCAATATTACCCACAATCACCAACCTTGAAACACAAGGAGACCTAATGACACAAGTTATCTCTGCCAGATCTTAAAAAAAAAAAAAAACAAACAACCCTATTCCAAACCACCATGACAACTGATCGCAGAAGCATCTTCATTCTCTGAGTCAGAAAGCAGCTCACCTGCATTCTCACGGGTTATTTTCATTTCCTTTCATGAGAAACAACCAAGCAGCAGATAAAAACTGCATAAACACTATGCAACAAGAGAAACGCATATCATACCAAAAATTAAAGAAAATTAACACTTTCCATTAAGGAACATTCAAATTGCTAGCCAGAACCTGGTATTTCTACTCACACTAAACTCTGTATTTTCATCCAGCAATCAGACTGAAACGGAAATACATCCCTTAGAATGGAACAGTTAAGAGCAGAAAGAGATACATGTCAGAAACTTAGAAGCATGATGCAATACATAAACAACATACATCCTCATTGCTAGTATATTCAGTCATAGTTCCAGGCCAACTTTGTCAGCTTTAGTAAATGTGAAGGTGCTCTATTAGGCATAGTGAAGGTATAGTACAGGTTTGTAAATGGAAATATATTCTGGAACACCTAGCAATGATGCAGGTCGCACAGTGACTTGCAGTCTTAGAAACTACTGTAGACAAAACGAAACAGCACACATCATTACATTGAGTAAAACACAGAAGCATCAGATACCTGTATTAGACTGACAGCAGTGTTCAGTGACACAAAAGTGGACCTCTCAGTGCCTCTATCGCAGAGCATCTTTCCAGAATAAACCATCCTTTTCCTAAGAAACTTGGTATTTAGCTAGAAATCAGCTTGCTACTTAACGTATGTAATTGCTGTCTAGTGCGCAAGTTAAAGAACTGGGTGTAGCTAACAGAAGTAACGACAAGCATCTTTATTATAAGAATATTTCTGCAGATAGTTTCTGTAAGCTATTTAAATCCTTAAGTAAGGCAGTCACACACTATGACAAAATAAGAAGGAACAGAACACAAAATGCCAGCAAAATAGAACTAATATCCCCATAATAAACCTCACCAGCCAACCAAAAATTAATTCTAAATACACAAGGTTAAGATTTCAGATACAAGAAGACAGTAGAATAACATCCCCCCTTTGCCTTAAAAAAAGAGCAAAGTCAGAATAGCTTGTATTTTTTTCACATATTCTGTACACCAAGGCATTAAAATTGCCTTTTTTTTTTAATTCAGAAGTTCCAAGTTTTTACTTAACTGTCATTCATAGACTGAAAACAAATACTGTGCTGCCTTCCTTCCTAGCATCCCACAACTGGACATGATATCTGCAATTTTAAAGTGCTTAAATGCCACAATAGCCTTCAATGACAGCTCACAGCAAAGTAATCACTTGTGATCTTTTTATTCTTAGCAAAGTTGAAATCATATTACCACAAAATCAGTGAACGTTTTGTTACCAAGTTCTGTACCTAAATTTGCACATTGCTCCTTCTGTTTATTATGGACTCAAAGCTCATCATGCAAATTAACACATACCAGGCCTCTCCCAGCCAACAAGATATTAACTTCAGTACCTTCAGACTGGGAAATGGAGCATGTTATGTGATGTGAAAAAACACCAGATGGGAAAAGTTCAGCACAAAATGCTGACTATTTACACTTCAGCTGATAGAGCAAGTTGATCACAAATCTCTGCAATAAAATGTTCCTCCCAGTTCAGCTTCTCCCTGGCTTACCTATAACTTTCATTAAAAAAATATCCAGGTAAAGTAAAAGATGGCAGACAGATTGTGCAGTCATCTTACAGAGAAAGGTGAAAATTTATCTTAAATTTCCACAAATTTTAAAAAAGTAAATAAAAAAAACCCACCTTTAGAGTCACCAATAGTAAAACACAACAGCAATTTAAGTCAAGCAATATAGCTGCCATTTCAAATTTCCTATTTCACACTGTGCTCACTGAGAGATTAAGCAGACATTGAGCATAAGGAACTCATGACCATTCCAGCAAGTTTTTATCCTGCAAGAAGCAGATGCAGCTCTCATAAAAACCGTAATGCACTACTGAAATGATCCATGATACATTGAAGCAAGCAGTGCTGCTTGCTTCATCACCCTCGATTCACAGGTATTAACAGCAAGTATTAACTGTCTTCTCAATGATGAGTCTACAGCTGGCCAACATACAGCTATCACCTGTCAAAACTGCAGAATTGCAGGATGAACATGTACTAGAGCAAGAACACATGTTGGTCTTTTCTTATTGCTTGCCTCCCATAGACACAGGTACAGTTTATTTATGACACATCGCCTATGTAGATTTAAGGAAAACATTATTTGTTGAGATGTCAAGTGGCAAAATGCTTTGCATATTTTCTCTAGTATTTGGGATGCAGATTCACATCTATTCAGAAGGTAGTCACTGAATTTTCTTTTTTATTCTGTGTGATGAATACTAAACGGGACTCCATTTTGCCCCACTGCCCCAGATTTATCCACTATATATACATATTATCACACAAACACAATTGGTCACAACAGCATACCCTGTCCTCTAATAAACCATCGACCGCTAGGTAAAGTACAGGCTCCAAAGTGATGCACACGGGGAACATAGTTCCACACAGTATACTAGCTGGGCAATGGTGGGGAAACACAATAAACAGTGAAGAAATAGAAAGTATTTAGAGAGGCTTCTTTGTAGATCATGTATAATTTATATTCCATGCAACTCAACTGCATGGAAGCTTTTCCTTCCTATTCGCAAAAAGTTAACACAAAAGGTTTATTATACGACAAGAACCATAATCTCCAAACACTGACAAATTTGAGTCCCAAGACGCAGCTTTACATTATTCATCTGTTCAAGTACTACATATGTTTCAGACCATCTCTTACCAGTTTTCCACTTGAATTTTTCCTATATTTTACATTCCTAATATTGTGGTCTTCCACAGAATACTTCCCCCCCTCCAACCATTTCGATAGCTGACTTGCTGCTAAATGGCTGAACAAAAGTTAAGGGTTTATTTTCTTCACTTGGTATTGCTCTTCTTTCATTCCCAGGACACAGCAATAGCAGTAACAGCTCATTTTTTCACAAAGTCTTCAGATCAATACTTCCTCCTTAAACAACTTCATCAAGATGTTAACCTTAAAAACTACTGAACCCAAGATCATAGTTACCAGATCTGGGCAGGAATGACTAAACTGTGGAAAGGCAAACTGACTGCACAACTGCTACAAAAAAACAAAAAAAAAAAGAATGATGTAAAGAGGAAAAATACAAATATCTGCCCTATTAAATCAAAAAAGTAGAAAATCAGCAGAAAATAAAAGTGATCCTATTTAAAGCAAAACAGAACAACCCAGATAAACTGTATAAACCCAGAAAAACTCCCCATATTTTCTTTAAAACTACAGTTAAAATTATGGACAGATGACATTTATTTTTAGAATAAACCACCCATGGCTTACTAAAACATTTCCTCCATAACCAGCAGGGAGCCAGGCTGCTCCCTGAAACATACTGTGCATGGGGACCTGAAGAACACTGGTTTAGAAAATTGGTCTGTTATCATCTGTTGACATGAAAAGGCCAAGAATTGCAATTAGAAACAGTTTAACAAAATAAGAATAAACTCCCATTTGACAAGATACAAGAGGTAAGACTTATTTTGAAAATTGTGGTGTTCTCCTGTATAACATCCCAAAAGAAATAGTTTCTTATGGTTTTGCAATGCTTTTACTCAACATGCACGGTAGAATCAGTCAAGCTTGCTGACTCCCAAGGGAAGAAATAATTGTTCTCTCTAAATACAAAAAAAACCCCAAACCCATAAAATATTAACAATTTAAAGCCAAGTGGCAACAAGAGCACAAGAACAAAATTATGTCTATCAATACCTTTTCAAAAATTACTTGCACCTACTAACCAAACCTCACCTTCTACCTATCTTTTAAACTTACAGAGGGCAGACTCAGATTAGATATTAGAAGAAATTCTTTACATTGAGGGTGGTGAGACACTGGTACAGGTTGCAGAGAAAAGCTGTGGCTGCACCATCCCGGACAGTGTGTGTTCCTGTCCATGGCAGATGGGTGGAACTGCAGGAGCTTTAAGGTCCCTTTCCACCCAAACCATCCTGTGATTCTGTGATCAAGTTCTAAAGTTACACTCCAGAAGAGCAGTAGGAATGTACAATCCCAAGTAGTTTTAAGACACCTGAAAGTTTCAAGAACACCTAAATAACAGCATTTTAATAAAGCAAGAGACTACACCCATACAGGTTTCTTTGAGTCCAATAAGTAAGTTACTGGTTGTCTTAAGTTTCAGTTAAGTTTTGTCTCAGCTTTATACGGAAGTAACTGAAAGCATAAAGTGCTTCCTGCTGAAGAAGGATACAACATACCTACAGTTCAGAACCTAGGTAATCATTAATTAGTAAGAAGGAACACTGGTAGAGCGTAACATATTTAACACTATAAAAATAAGCTAGGAAATAATTTACAAAGATTGCACTGCAGTGACGACCTTTTTTCTGATGTTTTTAACACCAATAATACTATTACTTAAACAGAAGGCGTAAAGTTTTCAGACAAAACTTAAAGAAGGACCGCAATTTCTTCACTAATCTTTTTGAGATACAAGACTGCATGCCTGCATGCTTTCTTAAATTTCAAAGATGATTGCACTGTTCTCCATGGCAACCCAGAATGCATGTGCCCTGCAGCCTGCTGGCAAAAATCTAACAAGAACAGCACATGAGGCTGAAAAGGCTTCTAAAGCAGTGTATTCACTGCTGAAAGGCCACAACTTAAAGGTGGGTAAAATTTATATCTGCAGTCAGGTCAATAAAGGGATAAAAAAGAATTCCTGATTAACTACGCTCCTCTGTTGAAAACCTGAATAAGCACAAGAAACGGAGTAATTAGACTAGCAAGACTACAGTCTCACGGATAAATAGGTTGAGGTGTGGTATAACTTCAGTTTAGCTATGCCACAACATAATGTCTAACTCAAATTCTTATACAGTTTAGAGCTTCTTCCCTGTACACAGGACGCTACAGGTCCTTTGGCTCGTGCTATATTAACAGACTGTTTCACTCCCCCTTTCAAATTTCATACACTATTGATTATTCTTACCTATTTTGTTAAGGATAACACAACTGATTAAAGATATCTGACGCTACGCTCTTTCGCTACCGATTACACTTCAGAGGCACACGGGTGATCTCGCAGCGCAGTACAGTCAGTAAAAGGCTGTGGGATCGCTCTATCTGGCTTTACCTTCCAAAGGAGCAAGGTCCGCGACTACCAGAAGCATCACCTCCAGCCACAACACCACACAGCAAGTACAAACACCAGCTTTCCAAAGCAGACCAAGTTTATACGCCAGAAGCGGCTGGGCGGTACAGGCCCCTCAGCCCCGTGAAGCCGGGACTGGAGGAGCTGCCTCCGGAGCAGATGCTGACAGGCAGAGCGACCCGTCGGCGAGCCGACTGCCGGCCGCAACCCTTCCCTCCCGGCACCCGGTGACCGCGGCGCGACCCCCGCCAGCTCCCGGGCCCGCGCTCACCTGCTACCGGCTCGGCGGCTCCTGAGGTACTGCCACGGCCCGCGGCGCGACCCCCGCCAGCTCCCGGGCCCGCGCTCACCTGCTACCGGCACGGCGGCTCCTGAGGTACTGCCACGGCCCCGCGGCAAGACCGGCGGGGAAAGCGGGGCGGAGCCAACCACGCGCAGCCGCTCTTCGAACCCGCCAATCGCCGCCGGCGGCACCGCTCTCTGCACACGGCACGCCCCGCCACCGGAAGGCCGCATCATTCATACGGACCAATCGGGAGCGAGCCCAGAGCAGGAGGCGGAGGGAGCGCGTCAGCGGCCGCCGCACACCTGGCGCGCCCCGGTACCACGGCATCGCTGCACGATGCAACGGGCACCGAAGTGGTGCCGAGCCCGCAGCCTCCGCGGCAGCGCACATAGCTCACAGAGAACGGAGCAGGTCAGCCGCACAGCTGCGCGGAGGAAACTAGTGCTGTAAGTTCCTTCTTTCCACTTCTAGCGACTGCGGTGTGTGTGAAACGAGGCAGTTCATGAAACTGACAGGACTGGGCTTTACTTGAGTGTCGTGCTAATTCTGTGCATTTTATCTGATGAAATAAAGAAATAAAGGGGTAGCAGTGAAATGAAATACGAGTTTAGCGGTTTTTCTCTGGTGCAGAAGCTGAAGAAATGAAATATGGTGGGGATGCAAAAGCTAAGAGAAAGTGATTACTTTTTTTAAAACTGAGGTTAAACTCTACTAGCATTGTTAGCTGAATCACAAAGGGTTTTACTCTATAATACTACAGAAAGATTAAAAAAAGGACAAGTACCTGGTGCTAAGCTCAATTCTCCTTTTCGCAATGCTTTTGGCACTTGTGTCTATTTCCTCCAGTCGTTAAGTCAGGCTTTCCTAGTGTAAATAAGAAAAGAAAAAATCCAAGTCAGGTGGATAGTCCTAAAAAGCCTACAATAGGTAGCAGACACGAGCATATCTTATTCTCAGATGTATTTAAGTATAAAAGAATTATTATTCATACGTTACAGATTTTAATCGATGCATTAATAAAAGCTCTACCCAGAAGTGGAGAAGCAATGGCATGTATATTCTATGTAAACTGGATATGGAGACTACGAAGAAGTGCAAATCATCAGACTGGATGAATACCCAAATGAATAGTTCATTGTCAGATGATATAGGTTGTATCACAGATGGAACTGATGAGGAACAAGATGACTTACCATATGATGGAGATGTAGGAGTAAACTGTAAATACAATAATGATTCAGGTAATTTGAGTGACTGTACTTGTACAAGAGAGACTTCTGGTATTTTAAACTTAGTCTGTTCTGAAGATAACAAAAACATAAAAGCAGCAGCAAATTACAGAACTCATTCACAACCTGAAGACTTCTCCAGTCACCACTGCAGAGGTGCTGTAGAAACAATGGGAATTTCAGCTAAAATGCCTGGAAGTGAAGCTCCCTTTAAGAAGGAACTACCTATTACTAGTTATAGTAAACTAGATAGCAAAGAACATTTAACTCACTCAAAAATGTCCAATGTCCTCTTGCGTCATTTTTCTAAGGGAGAGTTAACAAGCACATACCAGTTAATAGAATGCGAGACAATACCAGAGACATCTCTTACGGAAAGTATCAATGACACTGTAAGCAAACCTGAGCCTTCAGAACATGTCAAAGGCCTTTTAGCAAATGAACAGTGGGCAACTAACTCTGCAGAATATCACTTGGAAAAGCATGAGGAAGTAAACACTGGTGATAAAAATCTGCTCAATGAGAACAGACCTGTTTCAAAGAAAACTATTTCTTCTACTGCTAGGTGTGGGTACAAGCGAGACAATTTACAATTGATTAACGAGAACGATACCACACACATCTTTCAAAACATGAAAGAAGAGAGCACCCTGTTTAAGAGAACAGATTCACCTCATGAGCTCAAATATGAACAAGGTCAAGCTCACTACTGCCTTCCTGACTTCTTCCAAGTTGCTTCAGAAGTTAAAATACCAACAAGAAGTGACAATATTAACTCAGTTCCAACAACTGAAACAGCAGAATCCTTCCCTATTTCACTACGTAAATCAGTAACTGTGAATGTTATAGAAAATAAGAACTCTCTCAATTCTGCTACAGTAGAGAATCGTGAAGAAGCAGGCATTCCAGAACTGGTCCAACAGCTACAGGTAATTAAAACGCTGTAATTCTTAATACTTGGTAAAGATTGCTTTAACATTAAAAGATACTTCGGGTCCAACCACCGTGACTAGCTCATGCAAGCAGCCTATAGGTTTCAGCAAGTATATCACCACAGTCCACAATTCTTTCCCAAATCAAATTTTGTGGGATCGAATTTATATAAAACTTCGATTACCAAATATTTAGTGATGCTCTGGAGTGTCACTTGCAGTTATAAAGCATTCCATCAAATCATTAGGATAATCACAATAAATTGTTATTTCCAGTATTTTGGTGAATTTGCACATTCTTAAAACTATATACTGTACCTGTTTGATAGACATTGTTGCCTTTTTCACACAGAATCATAGAATAGTCAGGATTGAAAAGGACCTTATGATCATCCAGATCCAATCCCCCTGCCATGAGCAGGGATGTCTCACACTAGACCATATCGCCCAAGGCTCTGTCAAACCTGCCCTTGAACATCTTAATGCTCATCAACTATTTCAGCTGTATTAACTGACAAGTCAATTCTTTTTAAAGAATTAATCTGACAACATTTATTGTGGTAAATTTCTTTTAAAGTTTTTTTAATAATTTGATAATCTCTTCTCCATTTCATGCCATGAGGTTGACTGACAGAGCTATACAGATGCTTAAGTCCATTCCTAGATTGCTCTCTTAGTGAATCATTTGAGTTGTAACAAGTTTTAACTCCTTTCCCTATTATTTTCTGGCTGCAAACAAGATGCTGACACAGCATGCTGACATCCAAAATCGTATCGACCATCTGAGATTGAATCCTAAGGTAAAAATCTGTCAGACCTCTAGAACTATAAACAGTTCTCAAAACTATCCTGTCACCTTCATATTACACATTCCATTTATACAAATCCTCTTTAGATTTTCACAACATAGAGCTTGAGTATTTAAACAATAAGACACTATACATATATCAAACGATAAACACAATTTATATGGGATTGTTATAATAAATATTTCATTAACGTTAATAACTTGCACTATGTATTTTATTTCTAAATTTCTTGTTTATGTCCATAAGTGCTCTATATATTTCTCATTTTAACAGGTACTTACTCAGTCAGACTGTCCAAATGCCAGCATTGCTGTTTACTCAGGAGACACGGGAATGTCCTCTGAAGTCTTTACATTACATGCTCCCATTCCTATACAATCTACACATGGTTTGTCTCAAGCAAGTAAATAATTACCATATGCAAATGACTATGTAATTTATTAGCATTTCTGGGAAGACACTTTGGGCAGAAATTCCAATTGATTGATCTGCCCTTGTATTCTGTAGGATTACAGTATGGAACTACAGCATCAGCATTACCAACAGTTGGGACAGTAGAAACATACTGTCCAAATCCTTCTAATTTACTGCCAGAACTAACACTAGGAGAAAAGATGACTCAAATACTAAAGGATCAGACAGATGAAGTGATAAAGAAAGTAAGGAGCTCTGTTTCAATATATACCTTGTATTGATGCTGAGATTTTATATTAATTTGTCATATTCATTTTTAAAATCCTTAATAAAATTCTGATATTTTGACTTGAAGGTGGAAGACTTCTCTAAGCATATGACCCAAGAGACATTGCTTTTACAAGACAACTGTCTGGTAAATTAATTTATGTATTTTCAGTTAACTGAAATGCACTTTAAATGTCTGTAGACTCAATGTGCAGGCAATATATTCCATCCATCTTTTCATCAGAGACGTTTAAAAATACATCTTTTCTCCATCTCACACAAATTACGAGTTTAAAATGCAATAATCAAAGTTTTCAGTAGAGGTGGCTGAAATCTTAAATCTCTTTTAAGAATTACAACTCAAAACTACTGACAAAAGGCATTAAGTTGCCATCTAAGTTACTAATTTTGACATGCAGAGTGTCCATTCATAAGTCATAGGTTAGTATTTTACTCATACACAACAGAGCAGCAGAGTACTAAGTGGACATACAAGATGCAGTCCTGTTCCAATCCAGAGCAGTACCAGAATTCTTACCAACATCACTGTCAACGGCATCTAGCTTACCTAGCACAAGTAGCTATCACTATGGTTTGCTAAATCATAATGACAATTGCTATTGAATTATTTCTTACTGATAAAGGCATTAAATCAATTGAAAAGATACCTTGATGCCTTGGAAAGGAATTACTTAACAGCTAGAGAAGAACACCATAATTTGCAGCTGCAGAACTACAAGGACGAGTCTATCAACGTTGGAGAGTTTGATCCTGAAAGGTTAGAAGTGATAATTAGTACCACAGTCTATTCTCTGCATTGAGTGTTTTATAACCTGTACTTCATTTATCCATTAGAATTTTAAGTGTAAACATTATCTTAATACTATATGCGGTAAACTAAAAGTGACTGGCCAATATTTATTTTGGGCTTTACATATCCTAGTAATCAGCAGGCTAATTGATTAATTCAAGTACTTGAGAAGGGCTCAGTGAGCTTCAATTTATTTCTTATCCTATGGGAAGTGTACTGTAATGCCCAATATGGTTATTATAATAATAAATAAAGTATCAGTTTATATACATTTCACTAACTGTGTATTGCAATTGGGTTTAGAAAGTTGGAAGGGGAAATATTTAGACTTGGCATGCTGCTTGAAGACATCCACGAACAAACTGATGGCAGCAAATGCAACCTGTCGTCTTTGCTTACTTCCGATGAATCTGCCCATTCATCATATTCCCTTTGTGAGGTAACTCTTACTATTTCAAATCTACAATTATTCTGTTTTAAGTAGGAAAATACAAGCAGCTATTTTAAACTTTTACAAAGCCGTCTTTGCTTTGGGGAACTAATCACCATCATTTAGTTGAAAGAAATACTACTTCATTTGTCCAAATTCTGAACTGCAAAACTACTGGAAGATCAAACATTATTATGCTATAGAAATATAAGTTCACTGCTAAGAATGGCAGTATTTTGTTCTAGATCATAAATGCACAAAAAGTATGCTTACAAATATCAGCAAATGTTTTCATAGTCAATGTTTCAGAAAACATTTTTCCCTGAATCCCAAGTTAGGGACACTGAATGCTACCTGGTAGAAGTCACATACTTGCAATGCAACAACCACATACTACCCCTCTGTGCTATGGTTACTTTGTACAGAGCTCAGTAGTTTCAAGCACTGCTGATCCTCCAGAAAGAAGCGACATTGAAAACTTACTTCTTTCCAACAAGGAGGGGAAAAAAAGTCAGACAACTGATGTAATCCCACAGACAAATCGGTTTTCTTCAGAAAGTGACAAGTGCAATCTCTGCCTTCACACGTAAGTAAAAACTTCGAAATATCTATTTATCAGTTTTTATAAAAGTTTACCTAAGATTATTTGCTGAATATAGAAAATTCAGCATGTCTGGAATTTCTGAAATAAACAGGGATACTTCCAGAATAAAACTTCCATAGAATTCTGTAACTACATACCCCAGAATTCCTTCCAGCCTGGCATTGCTGCCTTTCTGGGTTTTATGGACCTCAAAGTATTTCCTGGAGCCAAAACACCACCATCAGTTTCACTGGAAGCTAAATTCCACTGAATGCACTGCATCACACAGAATTCACTGGCACTGAGAAAGACACTGTTAACAAAAGTTACTTGCCAGTATTTGTGTGGTCTTTTTAATTAAAAAAGGGAGGGATGCAGATATTGACATAATTTCCCATCAAACCTTTGTGAAGCAATTCTATATACCATCTCTGCCCTCCTGGGAGATTTATCTAGGGTGTTAACCATCTCTGTGAGACTAGAAAAATAAAATTAATGTTTTCCCCTTATCCAACTGAGGTTACAAAAGAGAGGTGAATCAGCTTCCAGGAGACAAAAAGAGCCTCTGAGAAAAGGTCTGGTAGCAAACAAGCATTCTTCCAACATAATGGTATGTGATCTGTTTCTGTCCTCACTTTTTTTTTTAACTTATATTGTCTTATCCAGCTTTGAGATCACACATTTTTCTCTTCAGTAGTTGCACAGCATGATAGCTCATCTTTTGGGATATTACAGCATATTGTAACATTAGAATCATAGAATAGTGAAATCAAAACATTGCTGAATTGGTCTCCAAAGGAGAAATTTAAAGGGCTCTCAAACATTTTAGAGATCTGTGATAAAATTGGTTTCTCAGGAAAGACTTAACTGTGTTTATTAGCCTGACTTTATTATTTGTTCAGAGAGCAAAAACCTACAAACAATTGCTTGCCTCTAAACATATTTAAGACACAGAAAGACTCATTCATATATACTAATCCTTCTAAAAGCAACATGAAACCTGTCTTGAATTCCAACTGCACAGACAATAAAGTGGTCATATTTTTCTCAGTCTGCTCTACAGACAGTATTGTAAAATGATAAATCAAATTGTAGTCTTGATGGTAACTAAAAGCAATATAGAATTGATATGCAAACAATGTGATTGTTTATACTATTCTGTTTGATATGTCATAGTTACAGATACACAGTAATAAAACCAATCATATATACATTTGTTTTGCCTTCTGTGTGTGTGCAACAGAGATGCCTTTCACCTGAGCAAAAATATCCTCCTGAAGGTCTTGCATGCCACAGTCAGGATATATCAAGTCAAAAATTTAATGCTGATGAAGATTCAAGTATGAATGGGTAAGTGTATCACATATTTTGCCATGTCATATACATGGTTTCTTACAGCTAAGTGAATGGATACATGCATGTACACTGATATGTCTCTGTACTGGACTCTGCCTGAAACACTCAATGACATCTTTAATACAGATAAATGAGATGACAATCTGTGTTTTAAGTTTATCAGCAGGTAATCACATAAGGTATGTGGTAAAACAGATGACCAGAGAAATGGCAGAGCTCCCATTAAAGAGAGGATTACAATCATAAAGTATTCCATCTCAGGAGACCATTGGACCACCATAAGGTTTAGAGTGCTTAAGTGGTAAAGAGTTATTTTAATAGTGTATTAAGAGAAGAGGCTTTGTCTTTGTTCTCTATTCAGCGATTCATGTTAGCATCTCAGACAGGGATGACTGCAAAGTGTTCAGCAATGTAAAATGTTTGAAGTTATCACTGTCATCAACTACCTGGTAGGCCTGGAAAGAGAGCATATGAATACCTCTGTGTGTATTACAGAGTGATCCTTACATTTGAAAAGTTTCAGTTACAGAAATGTCAGTGTGATAAAATAAATCTACATGTGTTATTTTGGAGTTTCAAATTCTGGCAAATCAGATCTCTAACCAAATCTAGATTTCACCATACATGCAGCATAGAACACAATAGTATTAATCTAAATATAAATGTTAACCTTTATGTAGTAGAACTCACCTAGATTCCTTTTTTTTTTCTCCCACCTGTCATTTAAAGAAAGTTAGCTCCATTTCTGATCACTATTTTCATGAATGAGTAGAATATTTTCCAAATAAATATGATGATACTGTATGCCCAAAGATGAAAATAGATGTAAAAAACCATGAACAAGGTACTTGGTTCTTGTTCTGGAAGAAAGTACATCTCAAGTATTACTCATTACCTGAAGGCAGTAAAATTAAAGCATTAATAGCTCAAAGCTACCAAGAAAGTATATAATCCTTACCATTGATAATATTTTGATGCAACACATATAAATACATAGGATTTTCATACTAATTTGCTATTCAGAGATGTGATTATTAAAAGCTCTACTTTTAAGCACTTTTAACAGCTCTGGTAGTAGAGTCCTTTTGTCAGAATGTGTGCTTTAGCTAAGGGGTAACAATTTGCCAGCTGGTTAATTTTTAATTTAAGCTTCTACGTAACACCTTTTCAGATAATCGATACAGATGGAGTTATTTGTAAGGGTAAATCTGATTTCTCCTCAAGTAAGAAGTGATCAAACATTAATATAATATGCTTATAAGGCTCATTATAGAGGTGTTAAGGTACAATTAATATTCTGTTTTCATGCTCAAAGAAACACAAACATACAGGAAAAGAAAACTGGAACTTGTTCACTCTTCATGCAGAGAAAACCAACTGATTTATCTGACAGCAACCTGAGTAAGTAGTGATGGCATACAAAGTTCAGAACTGTGCTTATGCCTACTATTGAGTCATGTTCAATACATACCTATCACATCTCAGCAGCATGAAATTTTTTTTTGTGGTTTTAACTGATGTTACTGTTTAGCACAGCACAAGACACTGAGACAGACCAAGAGACAACAGACATGCTGCAGAAGAATTTCCAGTTAAATATGAGCAATAAAGAAAAAGTGTTAACTCTGGGTCTAGTCAAACACTAAAAACAGTTTGCCCAAGAGAAGCCATGGTATCTCCATTCTCAAAGATATTCGAAACTCAAATGGATAGGGTCCAAGGCAACTTCATCTAAGTTGTGTGCACACAATGCTTTGATTTTGCTTTTTCTCATCATTATGTATATTTATTTCATAACCTAAAAGGGGGATTTAAAACATGGCAACTGAAACATTTCAAATTAGTACTTCCAGGTTTAGTTTCTCGATTCAGCATTCTTATTCTGCAAAAATCAATGCTAAAAAAGTTTTCCTAAATCTTTGACCCATTCAGGGTTGACACAGACTGAAAATACCCTTGTTCCTTAGTCCAGCCCCTAATAATGTAAGTTCATTGAATCCCAAATAGATCCCACACAGGCTGCTGAGCTGGTTACATCAGCAGACAAGCCATCCCAGACTCCAGGTCTTGGAGGTTCACTAAGAATCAGTTGGCATTTGTTTCTGTTACGGCATCCCCATCTTGTCTTTTCACTGCAGAATACTCTGAAGAAGTTAGTACCCCAAAACTAAAAAAAACAATAGCATGGGCTGTCCTAGATTCAGTTTAAAGTCTGAATATGTAGGTTATTCTTACCTTTGGTCTGCCTGCTGTCCTTGGCTTGTCTGCAATATCCTTTCACTTTAACGTAAAACACTAGAGGCCATTACTGTTAGTACAGATATGTACAATAGCTAAAGAGTGCTGTACTAGATCTCCCAAATTCTGCTGTCACATTACTCTTAGGCTGCAATGTTTTCACCAAACTATGGAGATGAGAGAGCTTAATTTAAAAAAAAAAACCAAAACAAAACAAAAACAAAAACCACAAAACACCCCAGAAAACCCAACCCCTCCACCCCCCCCCAAAAAAACCCAAAACACCAAAATCACACAAACAAAAAAACCAAAAAAAAATTGGAAAACCAAAACCAAACCAACAAAAACCAAGCAAACAAAAAAATAAGCAAAAAAAAAAAAACCAACCCAGACACACACAAAACACCAGTTTCTCAGACTAAAAACAACCATCACAGAAAAAACCCTACATTTGAGACAATCTTTAAAGTTCAGTGATGGACAAAAAGGTACTACCTCAAATTGCAGCAGTGTTAATAGCAACTCAAAAATGATGGTGCTGAAAGACAAATAATTACCTAGTTATACAGGCCAAAATTTTTACTATTTCACACCTTTTTAATTTATTTTTGGGATTTTAGGCAGCGATTCCGAAGACATCTCTGCCTACAGTTCCTATAATGGTTCACCAAACAAGGAACTTAAAAACTGTGAGACTGGAAGATACAAAGCATTCAATAAAAGATCACATGGAGAGAGAAGAGGTATAATATTTGCAAAAATATTAATACCTATGCAAAAATATTTGTAATAGTGTTTGTTTTTCTAAACATGTCTTTGTTTTCAGGATTTAGATGCAGATGCCCTACAGGAAGCAAAGAGCAATTTGAACTCAGGAATTACAAAGTTGAGTCTTGTGCCAAATGTAGACTGTTGTGGTTCATCTTATAAGTATGGTGTGTACTGAAATTATTACCTATCACAGGTTAGATTTCAGGAGGCAGAAAGCCACATTGCAACTGTCAGGGC
>JBCJKH010058247.1:51879-70052 GCA_039877255.1 Loriculus beryllinus
TATGGTGTGTACTGAAATTATTACCTATCACAGGTTAGATTTCAGGAGGCAGAAAGCCACATTGCAACTGTCAGGGCAAATTTAATTTAGTATAAGCAACCAGAAACAACAATGGATGTGTACAGATCTTGTAAAGCAATACCAGCAAATCCAACTTATACACACCTGGCCAAGTTTAGTCCCCATACACAACACCTTACCCGATTCTTCATGAGAAGAGTCCCTTCCATGTTTCATTTATGATGGGAATATCTCATTTTGCAGTGCCATAAAAAAGAATTTTTAAAATTGGGTATTATTGTGACAACTGTCCATGCTAACTGCTATCTAAACAAGTACTAAAGAATATTCCATCTCCACACTCAAAATTGTGTGACACACAAAGTCAAGAAAAGCCTTATTTTATAATAGTATTTATAACATTGAACATGTAGCTTTTAAAGTCTCTTACCTCAGACTCCTCTCTATACTGTAGAAAAAATTGCATGCAAAAAAATACAAATTTTCAGCAGTGGGAAGGAAGTACAAATTAGTTACTTCTTTGTATAAATTCTATAAACCTATAAATCAAAGAAGTATTCATGTAATGATTAGGATTATACGAGTCTGATTATTCTATACTCTGCCTCTGTAGTCTTTCACTGTATGAAATAAATATAAATCTGCATACTATTTACCACAGAACTCAATTCAACAGCAAACACAAAAAGGTTAATCTGTCCTCATTTACAAAAAGAGCCATAATCAAGTTTTATTCAAGAGTGACAGTTACTTGATTTTTTTATGAATGCCAAATGAAGAAAAATTATAAATACATACCAAACTACTTTTTTTGTCTTTGTTTTAAACATGGCCTCAACTACTCCAGCTTATTCACAGAAAAGACTTTCCTCTCAAAAGGCTCAAAAAAATCAACAACAACGAGAACTTGTAAGCAGACTTTCTGCAAGGTAAGCTGCAGCAATAACTATATAGTACAACAGAAAATGCCATCATTGAAGATTCAGCAAGGAAAAAACAACTCACCAGTATCAGACAGAAGGAAAAGTTTCATCTTTGCAGCATATGCTGATTATTAGAATTTTAGTCATTAGTGAAATGAAAATATTTAACCTAATAGCAAGTGTAAATAATTCTTAAGAGTAGTTCTTGAATGTTTCTAATTTAAGGAAGAGTAAATACAAACTTCTACAACTGACACATTTAGTAGTAAAATAAAAAATACTTCACTTGATTAAGAGGATGGTCCCATTCACAGATTAAAAAGCAGATCTGCATTAGTCAAGATCCAGTTCTGTTTGCTACCATTTCTTTATACATAACACTCCTATTTTAACTGTTCTTAACATTAAATTATAGTGGGAGTCTGAGAAGTAAAATAGATTCTTAACTGTAGGCACAGACTAAACTGAAATTCAGGCAATTTTGTCACCACCATTTTTGACAGCATTACTCAGTAGTAGCAATTGCCTGGAAGCACAGCTGCTGGACTTCAGAATTAACAGCATAGGCCAGTCAGAGAAAGCACCAAGAATGTGCAACACTGTTGTGAGAAATTCCCTGACTCTGCATCCTGGCATGTTTGGTATCTTACTGCAATACAGATGTAACACAAACTACGATTTACTGTGTTTTACAGTTAAATGAAAAATTTTACTTCCTGTAAAATTGCTACTGAGAATACTATCAAGGTGTTGATATTTTTATTTCATAGTTTAGAAACCCTTTGTTTACTAAAATTGTTTGTGTTTATGCTATGCATCCTATATTTAGGCAAAACTTGGAGGCTCCCGAAACCTGCTATTCAAGCACATACGATAGAATTATCCTTTCATATCACTGCTTACCCAGCAAGAAGCCTGGCCAAACCAAATCTGCAATCAACATCAGATACAGAAACGTTAATGAGTCCAATGCAAATGTAAGACTGCAGAGTGAAAATTAAAAGGCACACAACTATCCTGGGAAGCTTTCATCCCCACATCATGACACTTTTGAACATCCCATTCTTAGCAAGTTGTCTATTACAACCTAAGCATGTCTAGTCCTTTTGAGGATAAGGCAGGAAGGAGTTAAAACCCCAAGTATTTTAGCTTATGTATTAGTATGTTATTTCATATGAGTATGTTACAGACTCTTTATGCAACAGAACAGAAGAGGAGCACTGGCTCTTATTTCTGGAATTATATTTCATATACTGAAATAAAACGTACACAAAGCACTATCAAAATCTAAAGAACACCATCCCAATGCCACAAGCATGCACCACACTGGGCTTCTACTTTAGAAATGTGTAAACATCTCTCAGTTGAAAGGATTACACAAAGAGAGAAATAACTAACAGGTACTTCCAACTTGAATCCTGGAATGGTCTCACATGGCTCAGAATTTTTCTTTTCCTGAACATGTATTCAGAGTGAAAACACTGCACAGAACCTTAAACAAACCTTATTTTCTATTCTACATGTATGTAAACATCTGCCTTTAGTATTAATAAGGCTGTATTTTATTATTTCCCAGCAGATTTTACTGTCTACTCTGGATCATGCCATACAGACAGCAAACATTTTGAAGAAAGCTACCGAACGAATGGTACAAGCAGTTTCAGAAGATCTGGCTAAAGTTAAAAGGAAGCAGCTTTAATTACTCAGTTTCAAATGCTGTATTGCTTTGCTGGTTGATACTGAAGCATCAGTATCTCCACAAATATGAAATAATAAATACAAAGATCAGAAAGTCTGCTAGCTGACTTTGTTAGCTGTTCTGTAGCTATCAGTACTAAACCAAACCAGAGTTTATTGGTATTACACGTGTTCACAATCAGTCTCTGAACTGGCAAAAAAATCCCTAATTCTGCTGAGAGTCTTCAGGATGTTGGCTTATCCCCATTACTGGGCACAGCTACCTTCTCTGAGTTTTCATTAAGACTGTTTAATAAAAATTGGCTTAAACAAGCAAAGGTACTTTTTTGACTTTTTATCCCCTCCCACCCCTCAATAGGAGAATAAAGCTCAGTGATTACTACATATATCTTCTTCCCACACCTTAACAGCAGCTGCTTAAGCACAAAGGGAAATAGCCTCTGCACCTGCGACATCAATAAGCATTATGCTCACATACCAAGTCTAATTAATATTTGTAATTATTTTGGTTTTAGAGTGCCCTACATTGGGAGTTGTTTTTAAAGGACTTCCTTCTCATTAACCGAGTATTACCATCTGTTGTGTAAGTACTCCGAACAACTACATTTTCTGTTTCTTCAATGCACTGTCCTTACCCTGTCAGATACTAACATGCAAATTCTCAAAGCCAAATGTAAGTAGGCTGGAGAATTTTAAGATACTGTAGAAATACAGTGGGCCAAGAGGAGTTATCATCCTCCTTCTGAAATCAATTTAACTGCAGTTATTACAAGCAAGTTAACAGCCTTGTATTACCAGGGATGTTATTCACTGAAGAAATTCCCAAGTACATAACAACTGATGGAAATCAAATTAGAAGTGACAGTGCATTGCTTAAAAAGACAATCATTTTCAGGGAAACCGGAGTGGTTTCATCAGTTGATGGATACAGAGATAACTAGACTCCATTCACACAAGCAATGACAGCTAAACTTGCTGCTGTGTACCACTGATTTACCAGCCTGAGTCAACAGCTTTTTGTTTTACAGGGCTTATTCCACACTTGACAGCCAACAATACCATTAACCTTTCTTTTCTTTGCATATCCTTATAACTTGATTTGCCTTTGCTTATTATCCATGGTTTTGCTTTATTTAGCTTAAAGAGAACAGCACAGGTGAAAGGCCCACTAGCCTCTAAAGTTGCTGAATTAATGTTTGGAACGTTCCTACTATTACTTAACAAAATAACTTCATAGTTGAAGTAATTGCTATAGATTTCCTAGATCCAATAAAAAAAAAGAAAAAAATTAACCTCTACCATAGAAATCTTCCCAGACCACAAGCACAGCTAGACCTTTTGTTAATCCTGGGTCACTGTCTGAACCCGTTGTCCCAGACATGACAGCAAATGCCCAAGAATAAAAAACAGCAGACAAGCACATAGTGACATTTACTTAGAACATCCTCCGCAAAATTGAAAGCTCAGAGTCCTTTAATAGCCACAATGATTTTTCTCCCGTGTCTGTCAAGGTTTTTGCCCCTCCCTCCCAACCACCCCCACCCTCCTCACCCCCCCAAATTAAAAGTTTAAAGCATGTTATATTACTGCATCATGCCTCACTTTTTTCCCCTTGATCAAGGATCCTATTCTAGCCATTCTTGACACAGAAATTATTCCATACCTTTGATTTTTCTCTTCATCATCTCTGCATCTTGTCCAGATTTCTAGATTCAGCTTAAGAAATATTAAAGATATTTCCAAGTGCAATTTATCTAGGCAAATCAGACCAACATGTGCTTATGTGATTCTGGGCCCACATTTATGGGATAGGTAGCTATTTTAAGATGCATAATATGAAAACAGAAACTTTCAAAACTATAATATACCTTGCACACTTAGTCTAAATATTAGGGTTTGGGAGGAGACTTTTACCTTAATACAACTCTTGCCATTCCTGATCTTGATAAAACAATTTTTGATCTAGAAAAGTAGCCAAGAAGATCCTTGGGAAAAACAAGTAAGTATCTTTACAAGAAATCTGCTCCCATCACCACCACCATCCCCTTCACAAGCTCCTGTAACAAACCAGCTGTTTTCAGCTACATATCTCTGTCAGATATATCTTTTTCTTACAGCATCTCTCTTAATCTACCTTTGCAGTAAGGCTTGGCTTTGCCTTCTGGAAACAGCAGATGATGGGTTCAAAAGTCTTAAGTCTTGTATTTTTCAGTTATAAAATTCTGTACTAGTGATGGCACTATCAACATCAGCAACAACACGGCATACAACTATCAAATGTCTGCTTTCGGCTTAGCTGCCAAATCCATAAAAGTAATCCAACATTTCAAGCTGGTATTTCTTTAACTCTCAATATCAATAGATTCTACATACTACTGTATGCCAATTAGTTCAGCCCTTAAGTAAGACACTTTGATATCAGTTATTTTGTTCTCTATTTATGGCTTTTACGTTTTTGGAGTATGAAAACAAAATGCAATTACATATTGCTTTTACACTGAACTTGGGTTCTTCTTGCCCAAGTGTAAGGACTCCTAAGTTTAATTGTTTAATACTGATTTCAAAGTGTGCCTCTTCAGAAAAGTGTTGAGCACTGTGTTTTTTAAATACATACTTTTACTCTGGATTTTTATTGTGATATTTACAGCTAGAAACTAGAATTCAGAAAGACATAAGTTATTTCTGCTAACTTTTTTTTCTGATGTTTTGATGCACATGATGTTTAATGAACCAGTTAAGGAGGTGTTGTTCCTGTACTCCCACTGAAAGTCAGAATACATTACATGTTTAACTCACATATATGCATTTGAAAGCTACAGCCACTTATCCTCATCACACACCATGTCCAGCAACATTCTAGAATCATTACATAATACTCTCCCATTTCATTCTTCTCTGATGCAGCGAGAAGGAATTTGACCTTTTCCACCTTCTAATTAACTTTGACTGAACTTACCTATCCCAAATGTTCTCTTACTAGTTAACCTGAAGGCAAAATTAAGGGTAAAGAAATAAAACCACCTTTCTGCAAAACAAAAAGTTAATAT
The DNA here is from genome assembly GCA_039877255.1 of Loriculus beryllinus. Taxonomy (NCBI): domain Eukaryota; kingdom Metazoa; phylum Chordata; class Aves; order Psittaciformes; family Psittacidae; genus Loriculus; species Loriculus beryllinus. Next base: position 57,569 of record JBCJKH010058247.1, read on the forward strand.
CCTTACAGTTGGCAAAAACATAAATAGAAAGCCAGGAGTAATCTCATCTTTTTCATTACAACATTTCTCTCAAATTCTACATTCAACAATTATTTCAAGGCACATCAATACAACAGCCCTTTAAAAGGTTCATAATTTAATTACTGAAGTAATTTTCCACAACAAATCTAAATATTACCAGCATTACAGAATTAATATAATTTAGAACTTCTCTGATCCCCTCCAACACAATTTATGTATTTCTTTCTTAGTATGTAAGAACGTAGAAGAACGCAGTAAATCTCTTGAATGCATCAATTTTTGGTGTTTGGTTTACTTTTTGCTTTTCTTATTTTAAAGAATCAAGCTACTTGAAAGATTCAACTGCTTTCCTTCTTTTACTCTCCTTTTCCACTGCGCCCACTCCCTCAAAAAGGGATTTATGCTAAAAATTTTGGAACTTGTATATTACAAGCAATTCAGCTTCTAAAACAGACTATGTAGACACAATTATAAGGAAGTTGCTAAGAAACAAAGTTTTTTTTTAAAAGTCCTATTAATAATCCCTGTATTATTTAAAGTGTACTTCAGTGCACAGTTCGACAGCATTTCCCCAGTTATTTATTTAAATTAGAGGTGCTTAGTACTTCCATGATTAACTTTGTACCTTACCCACCGCCATCTAAAAAAAACTCTTGATTTTTCACACTTAACATATATTTAAAGAATTCAGTGAGTTATTTGACAGAAAATATTACAGCTTGACACACCACACTGTGAAACATTTATCAACTCATTGCCAAATTTTCTCCCAAAGCCTCTACGTAAGAGCCTAGTCAATTAATTCAGTCATTTGTAGAAATAAACTCTACAACAGAAAGGTTCCACAGTTCTCGGACAATTCCAGTCTACACATCATCACAATAACTTTTAGCATCATTTCTTGGGAATGAACAAGCCCTTTTGAAAAAGCACTTACAGTGTAACACCGACTACACAAAGTACAACCTAAGAGACACACAGGTTGATTTTACCATCTAGCTTCTCCCCCACCCCAAGAAAAGCAGCAAATTTAAATTATAAAGTGACATTCCATTAGTGAGAACCGTGTAGTGACCTGGTACAGTATTTAGAATGCTCAGTTCCATAATAATATGTACATACTATTTGTCTTTTCCTAATGCATCATTAACATGACCACTTTTATTCATCCTTAATGCAGACTATATCCTTCGGTTTACTAAGGCTCTTGACTTCATCCAGTAGTCTTTTAGGTGTCAAAATATGAGTAGAACCTGACAAAAGAAGAGAATTATTAACTGTACCAGTATGAAAGTCAGAATTACAGTCATTTCCCCTGGAAAATAAACAAACAAACAAACTGAGGACATGCCAGTGTTTTTTACCATACTTGGAAAACTTAAGTACAACAGCTCAAAGTGTTTTTTCAGGTTTTATCATACAGTGTCACCATAAGTGTCAACATTAAGTACATGGTGTCCCTCTTCCACACACTTAAACACCCAGACTGGGATACTTAACTTCGGATAGAAGTTTCAAGACCCTGCTCTGCCCAGTCTGAAATAAAAGCTAAGCCTGGGCCACCTTTGCTGTATGCATTTATTGCAGCCCACAAGTAATGTGCTCATTCTGTGAAAGGGGGAGTTAACAACAGGTTTTTAACCTGGAATCAAGAAACCATCTGGATTAAAGACTGTCACAAACAGTATTTTTCCACAGAAATAGCAGTTACAGAAAATTGGCTCTTACTGACATCACCTTGAAAAGTTTGCAACAAATTCCAAGTCTGGAGCAGCAAAAAAAAACCCTTATGATTCTTCCAGAGTGCACAACTATCTCTCTTGTTCTCCGCCAGTCATTTTAACTTTTGCCATGAAGGGTCACCCTAGAGTTATAAAGTGAATTCTTTAACTGTTTAAAATCAGGTCTGTCTTGAACCATTAGTTCTAGTAGCCTGAATGGGCTACTAATCCTTGAGTTCCAGATTGGGAACACAGGAAGATTTCATCTTGCAGTAACACATATGGAAATTTGGTAGTCAGTACCTTACCTCAAAGATGAGAATTACAAACAAAACTGCAAGAATAACCTCTAAGCAAAAGAGAAGATTGTGCTGTGGAAGATTAGTGTGAGATACTACAGCAAAAGAGTTACCTAAATTCACCATGGGTTTGTAAACAAGTGTCAGATTAAGAAACAGTCTTGTTAAACTATATGGCTGTTCTGGTCTTTTGATTGCAACTCAGGAGTAGGACCAACCTTAAAATTACCTCAACCATCACTGATGAAACCAGCAAACAAACCAACCAACCAACCAACAAAACCCCGAACAAATAAACAAACAAGCCCCAAATACACACACCACCAAACCTACACACTCCCCACTGTCTTCAAGTAACAGACTCTCGATCTCAAAATGAAAGTTGTCATTGCTTTAAGGAAGAGTATTTAGTTAGAATTACAGTACATATATTTAATTCTTTTTGAAACTTAGGACTACACTGAATTGCTAGACATAGGCATCACAGGCAATTTAGAATGGTTTAGATGATCATGAAACTAGACAGCAGCTGCCACTGGAGATGGATACAGGTCTCTAGTACCCATATTTTGGAGCTCTGCTTTGATATACCATAGAAGCAGATGCTTTAGCACCTCAATTTAAACAGCATTACAGGAAATTACTATCTGAACCACAGAAGCTGACAGAACAAGCATTTATTGCACCTGAAGTATTAACTGACAGGTTACTACCCCAGCTGCTAACTCATGCATTTACTGCTGAATCTTAATATTAGGGCAATTACTTAATTTTTCAGGGCAAAAGCTATAAATCATGGTGTGGTTTGTGTAAAGTCTCTAGAAAAGAACACATGACAAGAACTCAAGGATGCTGCAAAGTCAACTGATCTACACTGAAAAGGTTAGTTTGGACTGGTTTGGATTGGTTGTTTTGGGGGGTTTCTGGGGGGATAGTGGAGCTGGTTGTTTTGTTTGTTTGTTAAAAATATTTATATTCCCTACCTCCCCGAAAGAGCAATTTTGCACTGGTTTGCCAGCTCTACTGCAAGGAAACACAAATCCATTTAAATCCTTTCCACTAAATTTCAGGCTACTTCAATAATATATTTCTTTGACATAATACATGATGATTCTTCTGTAGAGCATAATGGCATTTATTATCCTTAACATCTGGTTGAGGGAAAAAAAAAACTCAACAAACAAACCAAAAATAACAAACATCCACCAAGCAATCTAGATAAACTGAAAATATTTACTTCTAAATGCATAGTTTTAAGAAAGACATTAGCTATAGCACTAGTTTACTGAACCAACTTGGGAAATGGAAGAAAAAATGATCCCTACATTTTCCAGAAACACATGTAATAAACCCCTGCCTACCCCCTTTTTCCCAAGGCAATCTTACCAATAACAACTTCGCAGGACTTGTAGGCTTGGGAAACTTCATAAGCACTGCGCATCTCAGAATATGTAATTCCTCCAATCACAAATACAATCAGTCTTGCACTACTCCTTCGCTCATCTTTGTAACTACCCTTAGGCTTCTGGCGTGCACTGTAAAAGATTTTATAAGATGATATTTATACAGCATTATTGAGTAATTTTGGTAAAAATAACACGCTTAAGCAGTAACATTTTCTATTATTCAGTTCCTGATTTAATTTCAGAGAAAAAAAAACAAACAAATTGATAATTCAAAGGATTTTAATCAAAGTAAGTTTGAGTACTTCTGAAACTATTCAGTATCACATGGGGGAAAATAAATACAAATCAAAAATGTTACACACACACAAAGGACTTCTACCAAGCAGCTTATTTCTGCACTAGCAATTCCAGTGCTATTTTCCATAACAGGATCATTTGAAAACACTAGTCTTAGGTTTTTCAGTTTCTAAACATGAACAGATTCTCTAATAAAAAAAATCCACCCACCTCCACACCCAAAAAACCCAAACAAACAAACAAAAAAAAAATCTTGGCTGTTACCAACTAAAATTCAGATGGCTAGCAGTGGAAAAAAGAAAAATCAGAAGGCACTGAAATTGCAGATTCAGACATCTTCAACCCTCATCTCTCTTTGCTAGGGCACCTGAAAGATTCTCACATTCCATCAGCCTAGAAGATAGAGATCCAGTTAAAATGTACAGAGACTTGCCCCAGCATTTCCTTGCCTTGATCACCATTGTGTGTCCTTACATTCCCAAGGCTGAGAAAAAAATACATGTCCAATGCTGTGCATCTGTACCTTATGTCCTTTATTCCATAACATACAAATTCCAATGCAAGCGTCTCTTCCAATTTTAGGGTATGTATAAATTTCTCTCCCTATGAACTCCTGTATCTGGTCAGTGCAATGAGCATTCCTGTGATAGAAATAATCCTATACCTATTCAGCTACCACATCATTTAAATAAACTACCAAATGTGACAAAGCTGTCAAATTGGCAGGTATTGATCATGAAGTTCAAGAGTTCATAGGATTAAAAAGGGAAAGAAGAGACAGTACAGATTAGTGAGCGAAAAAAATAAATCCTAAACTAACCTCTCAGTATTACTCAGTAAATATGCAAGTACATAGAACACATTTCACATTCATTAGCAGAGAGTTAATTTCAAGACCTCAAACTTTTCTGGACTTCTCTGACCTATCCCCTAACAAGGGTCAAATGTCCAACAGGCCCATACTCCCTGATGAGAGAACCTAGAGATGTTAATTTTAACTTACCGAAGTCATTACCTTGAAGAATGACACCCACTGCTACCACAGCAGAAATAACTTTCAGGAGAAATAAAACCACTCTTTTTGCCCAAGTCACACTATACCAATAATCCATTCCTGACACTACTTCACACTAAAAAGGTCAACGGTTTAAACTTCTCATTCTGGGAATACAAAAATGTTATTTCTAACTTGGAAGCAAAAGGGAGATACTTCAGCTAAAAAGCTATATATAGCCAAGAGTTATTAAACAACAAAGGTCAGTATGGCTTAGATGGAAAAATACACGTTTTACACATGACTATTAAATATGTTATTTCACTGCTTAGTAAGTACACTTTTATGTTTGAGAATGTACATGACAAATATTGGTAAATGGGTAAATTATATTTTAGGAAATTAAACAGCTTACCTTACTACTCCTGAACCATTCCAGGTAGGAGGACACTGGGAACAGTAAGGCCAGTCTTTTGAATCCAGTTTGTTTTCTATAGCATCCTAAAGGGCAAAACAGAGACTCATTTCAAACAGCCATGCAGATCTGAAACGCATCAAGTTTCAACCTCCAGTAAGGATGTCTAACTGGAATTCAATGCCAGCACAGCAATTTTTTGGAAGAACCAGTTCAAAGCAGCATCTCATCAACTACACTCCTATGTAACAAAATGCTAAACCATGTAATGCTTAAAAATCACAAGGCTTTTGTATACCATGACGAACTGGAAGCACATATGCTTTATTTATAAATATAATGCCAATTTAACTGCCCAGCTTTCACTAGCAGCTTTCCATCTATGAAGACCCTAACACATTTGATATCTCTTTAGTGGTGTATGAGAGAAGTTAGGGTCCCCTGATGATGCAAATGAATGGGTCAAAGTCAACAAGAAACTACAAATGACAGTATTAGGACAGACGAAAGGTCCAGTGAACTCACTATTCTGTCCAACACAGGTCACCAACTGATGCTTAGGAAGAGGTGTAAGAACAGAGCAACTACACCTCTGGCAAGCAGAATTTCCCAGCTTCTGCTAATCTACAGTTTAGATTTGGAGTTTCAAGGCCCATTGGAGGAAAAAGCAAAAAAGAAGGTACCTTCAAATTACTGACAGCTGTCTAACACAGGACAAGCTGTTCAGAAAGACTTTTTGCTTTCAGTTTCATTTGCATCACCCTTACAAGGAGCACTGCTAACACACAGCTGGCTAACATTCTGTAGTACAGTGTACAAGTGATCGTTTTGCGAAACAGGTGTATTTAACCTGCAAGTTAAACACTTGAGAAGTAACTCAAGATATTAAGGAACTTGAAAAAACCTAGCTGTAACTGCCCACTTAAGTAAGTTTCTGCACTGCACCCAAGCATTAGTTAGTTTGTCAGATTTACCTCCATAACATCTTTAATGACAGGCGTCCACCTAGAAAGCTGGTAAGTTTCTTCTGAAGAACGGTCCCTCCTTGCGTATTTATGCTGCTGAGCAGCAGACTGAAAAGATTTTCAAAACAATGTTACATTATACAGTGATTAGGATTTTTGAAACTTATTACCAATTATTAGTGGGGAGAAGGAGATCAGTAGAAGATTCTCAGGAAATAACAGTAACAATGAACAATTAATAGCTGTAGAATTCAGGACACACTAGAAGTACTAATTTCAGAGACAAGGAACTGAGTATGTTGGCACTATCCAAAGCCAACTAGCTCAAGCCACCAGCTGACAATTTTAGAGGGAACATTTCAGTTACTTTACTTAGACAAGATAAGAGAGCTGTAGACAAGTGCTTGGGTTGTAGGAAATTACAAAATAAATAAATACATTCTTACTGAGGCGATAACAGGAGCATCAAGGTATTTCCAATTTCTTATCATATCACTGTCACTTTGTATTTGAACATTCTGGATCAGCTTGTCCAAGTTCTCCTGGGTAGTGCCTTTGACATAAGGAAAACATGCAACTTAATAACCATGTGACTAATTTAACCCCAATTTTGTCTTAGACATCCTGGGCTGTTACTTAGTCAACATTTTTGTTCTGTTTGGCCAGCCTACTTTAACACAATGTTTTTTTAGAGTCTTGTCCATTTTTGAGACTAAAACTCAGTATTATTATAGATTCCTTAGACCAACATTATACCAGTTTCTTCCTCCTCTACTGAGTTAATATTCGAGTTGCAATAGACACGGAGCTCCCCATTTAACAGCTTCAATAGGAAGTGAAAAGGAGAAAAATTAAACCGTTGCCAACATCCAAGAACAGGAATGATGCTGAAATACTGCATAGATCTGCACTAATATTGAATGTCTGAACTCCTTACTAGTAATACCTCATTACTAATTGGAGACAAGCTACAGAAGATGGACAGTATTTCTTTCAAACTTGTCAATCACCTCCAATACAGACGCCTAACTAAAAATACTAGCCCAAAACTTTGGAGTAGCCCAAACCTTGAGCTGAAGTCTCTACCACTGAAAGACACAACAACAACAGAATAGGGTAGCTTATCATACCATTAGTGCTAAAGATGTACAGGAGAATAGCTCTAATTTTGTCATAGCTCTCATGACTTTTGTTAAGCAGAACTGGAAGGAGGACTCTCATTGAGTCTTTCACTTTTTGACCTTCTACATCAGTTCCAAGAGCCAAGTCCTAAATTAAAGGAAAAAACAAAACAAAGGAAAAAAAACCCAAACCCACATGTTTTATTATGTAGTCATTAAAAAACAAAAAACAATAACACATACACGCAAACAAACAAAAAACCCACCACTTCTGTGTTTTGTGTGTTTTGATACGCATTTTTATGAAACAATAGGTTTCAGGAAACTATCAAGCTGCATCAATTTAAACTCAGCATGACAAGTCTTTGTCATTGTTACTTCAATAGTTACAGCATTATAATAATACTACCTAACACTCAGATTTTGAACTGTTTGATATTAAGAATTCATACAAATAAAAATTATAAGGTGTAACTCATCATTAGTAGCACAGCACAACACCTCACCCTAGCAGGTGCTTTTCCCAGACATTTTAAAAGGTCTTGCTTTTCACTCAGGCAACTTCATAATAGTTTTGAACAAAGAAAACAAAGATTATCCCTATGCAAATTAGCCAGATACAAAGACAACAAACAAAAGACCTTTATTGGCAGAGTAAGAGCCTTGTTTATCTCACTTAGCTTTAATGCTTCTCTCTCTCAATAACTGATCACACCCCCTCAAAAAAAAAAAAAGGAAAAAAATCAGCAAGAGACAGACTACTGTTGTCAGCTGAAAACAAGCATTTATTCCTATGAACAAACAAGTCACATTTGTAGCAAGTTGTTGCTTGGTATAGGGGGTTTTTTTTCAACGTACCTGTTCGGTTTTACAGAGCCTTTCTATGTTAGATTTGAATTTGCTCATGCAGTCTTCTGCTAAGTTAAGATGAATAACTTGCTAGAAAACCAAACAACAAAAAAATTATTACAAGCTGCAATAACATGCTCTTGTTTTGTAAACACAAAGCAATCATTTCTATTGGTTACAAATCAACCTTTTGCCTATCCTTCAGCACCATGACATATTTTTTGTGGTTTATCCTTCACAGAAATGAACTCTCATAATACCTTTTATAACATTAAACAGCTATGCTATTTTCCGTCCTCAGAGCAAACAAATAATTTAAAGTAGATGTTTTTGCTCACTAACCACCTGGAAATAAGCTTTTTTCTCATGATTTTACAGGTGAACATACTAATTTGGAGAAAAGTTATGTAACACACCAGGAAAATGACAGGATAGAACTACACTTCAACACACAAAAATGCAGTGTACAAAATGATTTATTGTGAACTTGGAGTAACAAAAGACCGCTTACCCTACTAATCTCTTTACGATAAAGTGGCATCTTTTTCATTAACTGGGTCAAAGCAGATATTGATACCTGTGAAGAAATGCCACAAGTTAAAGTTTTTCCCCTCCCAATATTTAACATTATTATTTTTCCTCCCTGTCGCAGCCTTGGTCCCCCACACCCTCCAAAAACTGCCCGTGAGATAAACCTTAATTTCTGTAAAGGGTCCATGAATTATATCAATCTGATCAGCTGAAAATAATTAAATTACCAGGAAAAACAACAATAATTAATAATTTAAACAACTTACTTTTCCTTCTGCTGCTTTTCTTTTAGATGAAGCTTCTTTAAAAAGTTTTGGTATTTCCCTGATGAAAATAAAAAAAATAAAAACGAAAATAAAAAGAAAGTAATCAAATGAAACAGCACCACAGTTCTTAAAGGTTTAGCATCTTCACTTAAAACCTTAACAGAAGTGTGCAAGAACTTCTGAATTAAAGCAAAAGTTTCAAATACAGGTCTGCTTCACAAAAGAGTGTTTTTTAACTCAAAAAACAAATTTAAGTTAAAACATTCTGTTTACGGTATCTCCAGCACATCATTTGGTGCAATAACTTGCTAGTACTTCATGCAAAATTATCCTTTCCATTTTAAAAGATTTGAAGACACTTTTCAGGAAATAATTTTATTTCCATTTTGTTCAAGAACTGTAATTAAGATATAGTAAAATTGTATACTTTATGTATATTTACACTTTATATTTATATACATTATGTATATACATTTTATATTTATAGTAAAATTGTATACTTCTGTATATACTTCTGTTTTTGAAAGAATGTTTTCTCTCTGGCATTGACTGTTTAAAAGGGTGCAGTCTATATTGCAAACCATGTTCACTACTGTCTGCATTCCTAACTAACAGCTCAAATACATTCACTCTCAGACTCCTGTAACTTGCATTTTGAACTAGTTTTTGTTATTTTATTCACATACTCTATCACATCTGCAATATGCTGGTGCCGAATCTTCACCCAGAGCTCATCATCCTCCTCCAGAATTGCCTCCCGTTCCTTCCCTTCTGTTTTGTATCTTCCAAGAGAAAATTCAGAGTTATTTGGCTTGAGTTCCAACCCCCACACACAGTAACACAGCTATGGCCCAACAATATAATTTACATAGGATTTCACAGATTACATCTTTGAACATAGAAGGAGTAGGTGACTTTTAAACTGACTCTTTGGGGCAACTGCTTCTTGGAAATTCTTTCAAATCAACAGTAAACAGCGTTTCAACCATACACTTACATGCACCTCAATTTCTCTTCAGGATCCAATGTTAACCCTCCCTTTGGCTTAAAATGCAAACTGCATGCAAAGTAACACACGTTGAGATTACAAAACGCAGCTTTATCTACTCCAGGACATTTCATATCTCTGAAGAAAAACAGAGTCCCACTCACCAACAAGACAGACTAAGTAGGACCAATTACTTGACATACACAAGAGCCATGCTTCACAGCATTACAGACCAGCTACTACTTTCCTACAAACAAAAGCATAAAGCAACTGCAACCACACTACGTAACATTTTCACATTTATAGAAACTCACAGTGTATATGGCCAGAGGGCAGAAAAGAAGAAAAAAAATTACAAGATTAATTGCAAAAGTCAGATCATGACTGCTTAGAAAACACTATGCTACACCTTCAGCATACCCAGCAAATTTCAGATACATCAAACTCTACATTTTCTTTGCAAACATTCACCTAATGTTTTTGACACAAGATATGCATTCCTCTTTGCTTAACTAAACACTGAGGTGATGAGGTCTCTTTTGCTCTAGTCAGTGATCACAAAGCCAAGTCTTAACAATATCTCGGGTGTCAGAACTATCTGACAAAGTACGTACCTTACACAAATGTCACACGGCCACACAGGGATAAAATAATGCTTATAAAGTGAACATAACTTAGCTAAACATGCATTTAGGGTAGAAATATGCGAATTATAACAATTACAAGAATTATATGACCAGAGCTATAAAAGTAAGCGCTCGCTAATACTAGCTAAGCTTCTTCTCAGTATGCAATTACTGGTCTCGTTTGCCTTTTAGGCCAAGAAAGTTGAGAATATAAAAAAAAAAATGTAGAGAAGTTGAACATTCACTGCTTAGGTTTTGCTTCAAGTTTAGTACAATATTCTTTGGGGTTTTGTTTGTTTTTTGTTTGTTTGGGGTTTTTTTTAAATAAAATTGAATTTTGTTACTCAAATTTGGCAAAAATCCTAGTTAGAGCTTACCTAACCTCAAGTAAATGAGGAAGTCAACAAAAAGAGGAAGTTACAAATCCAAAAGGCAAGACTAATAAGTGAATGTAATATAAGCAGCTAATATTGCTATGATGCAATTCAGCTAAACAATTCCATAGATATTCTAATCAAGACTGAAGTGCTCAGATTTTTTTTTTCTTTAAATACTTGCTTGTAAGTATCATTTTCAATTGGTAGCAGATCGTATGCCATTGCCTGGAAGGTGAGTTCATGAAGGACTGTTGACACTGGGTCAAAGCCACGATCAATTATTATTAGTTGGGAATGGGTTTTAGCCTAGAAAGCCATCAAATAAATGTAAAGTTAATATAGACAGTAGAAAGTTAATGCATGTTAAGTCTACTTAAAATAAGCTACAGCAATGCAGACATTTTCAGAAAAAACATCTGAAAAATCTCTACAAAGTATAATCCAAGTGTTCATTTTCAACATAAAATCTAACATTCGAATAATAACCAGAACAGTGGCTATAAACACCCACTTTTAAGGCAAAGCTCTTAGCCCCTTGCAATGCATTCAGTCATCTCATCTAATGAACAAAAAATTATAGGAAAAACAAAGAAGGCCTCCCACTGACTTGTCTCAAATAAGCATGTTGTTTGTATTTCAGAGCAGACTACATATACTGTTCTGCAATACAGAAAAATTCACATCCAACCACTCAATTGAAAGTTTCATTTTGGGGTTCAGTGAAGTGGCAGTAGCACCAGGTACATTTATTTCCATCGCAGAGTGGCATGGCGCCGAGTCAGAATGGTATACCCTATACTTCTGCAATTCAGCAGCTGCCCTAATCTGCCTCCATCTATACCGAGAGATAAAAAACATTACGTATGTGAAAAGCTCTACCTTTGTGGACAATAAATCCTTTACTAGAAGCCATTTCAATCCTGCAATTAAGTCGTTTCTACACATACCCCTCTTCCATAGCCTTAAGGAAGGTGACATTAGAACAAGTTACCCACTTTTCTTCACGCTTGTATCATCCCCTATGTTATCATAGGGCCAATTTTTCAAGCACGCTTAGTCTGATCACACGAATTAGTTTTACTTACATACAGGTTTATTGTTTCAGTTACCACCTCTAAGTTGTTTCCATACTCAAAACCCAACTAAATGGCAACTAGTTGCCTTTATTAATAAATAAAATCAGGTTTTGTAGAACCTATTGTCAAAACATATTCTAAACATTATTTCTTTGCCCCAAAACTTATAAAAAAATAAGCAAACATTTTAGTTCACTTTCTACCTTTATTTGGCTTTTCTCATCAGTTTTGTAGTAATTCTCAAGATTTTTTTCAACCAGTTCTGCAAGTTTGCAGGCTTTATCAGATGGTCCACTGGGAAAAAAGGAAGCATGCAAAAATAACTTGAATTTTCTTCATCAAAACCACTAAAATGCTACCATTAAAACAGAGAGATCTCCACAGCTTGAGCCTCTGGTTTCATGAGCAGTTTCCAAACTCCAGTCTCAGGTGGCATGGTTTAGAGTGGGGTGTCCCTGCTTATGGCAGGGAGGTTGGAACTAGATGATCTTAAGGTCCTTTCCAACCCTAACTATTCTATGATTCTGTGATT
>JBCJKH010058248.1:0-36083 GCA_039877255.1 Loriculus beryllinus
AAACCGTACCTTTTGCTTTAAGACATTATCCCAAAGAACCTCAAAGATAGGGGTTAGATTCTGTTCCCATTTATTGTTGGAAAATCAGATTTTTGTGATTCTGCCAACAGACTTAACTGCAGGTTTTATCTCAAACTGTGTTTGATACTGCAGCACCATTGTAACCAGCAACTGACATGGACCTGTTGAGGCACTACTAAAAGTAGATATGTAATTACAGAAGCTTGTGAGCCACTTGTTATGCAGCTAAAAAATCTCTCTAATATTCCACTGTTACTTATAAGAATTTTCCTTTGTGTGAAAAGATTTCTTGGTTTGGTTTTTTTTTCTTATCTAGTAGTCTGTAGTCTATATATGTATGTAAAATACATTTATATTTATACATATAAACAGAGAACAAAACTGATGTATGGATGCAGAACTGTTACTGTGATAATGTAATGACATTTATGTTTATAGGATTATGCTTTTGTTTGGTTTTAGCCAGTGTTTTAAACAGAAGTATAGGAGTCTGTATGTAAGTACTGTTTCTCATTCTGTGAGTACCTTAGAAAGGTTGTCATGACTTCCATGTCTGAATTTCCTCCTCCAGATGTTCAGCATTACAGTGTGATATTAAGGTCAGTTTATAAATGTTGTAGGGAGTTGATGAATGTTAGCTACACGCACTTAGCAGTGTGTAGAGATATGTATGTTTGTATGTGTGTGCATGCACATTTCTTTTCACGCAACAGTGTTAATATTTGAATATCTTATGATAACAGCCCTTCTCACTCCACGCTACTCCATCTTCTGTAGTACTGAAAGAAAAATGATGGATTTAGGTGCTTAAGTAACTGAAGTCACAGGATGCCATTTGCATTTCTGTGTGTTAGAACTCTTAATTTATGGTGACAGACAATCTTTGAGCTGTAAAATCTCATTTGATTGTAAATATCCATTATCTCCATACCTGGCAGCTCTCAAGGCCAGGTTGGACAGAGCCTTGAGTGATATGATCTAATGTGAGGCATCTCTGCCAATGGCAGAGGGGGTGGAAATAGATGATCTCAAGGTCCTTTCCAATCCAAACCATTCTGTGATTCTGTGACTATGATCTGCTAGTGTCATTTCTGTCCAGCATTCTCTAACATGTAAAAATTGGCATTATGGACTGCATTATGGTATGGAGAACTAATTGCACATAAGCTCATGGCCTGATGAGCATGTAATTATATTTATTGATTAAAATAATTCTACGATTTTGTTTTGCAGTGCCATTATAATGGCATCCACTTCAACAACTACTGTCAAACCACGTAAGCCAAGCGGGAGGAGGACTCCCCTAAATGTATCTGGCAATAGAGCAGGTGGTCTCATTACTTTAGGTAGATCCATTACAGCAAACTTCAGAGTTGAGAAGCTGAAGAAACAAGGATCTAAACAACTGGCATCCCAATTGTTTATAATGAACTGCCACATCATAAACAGAGACTCAGGGGAAATCTTGTAGCCAGCACTGCTGCCCGCGTTCGTGTTCAATAGCACAGCCCTAGGGAATGGGAAGGTGTTGTTAGGATCAGACTTCATGTAGGCATCGAGTTGTTGGACAGTTAAATGGCAGAAATCTTGACTTGAGTCTGTGTAGAGGAATCCAGAGTTACTCCATTAAATGCAGCTGGTTTGTGTTTGATTGTCACCAAAGTGGGTGACGTTATGGGGCAGCCCTTTAACTCTCACTACAGGCAGGGCTAGTAACAGCATCTATTACTGAGGCTGCCAAGCACTTCCAGCCTTAAAAGCCTATTTTCAGCTCTTCATGACTATCAAAGTAGCTTTTCAAACTCAATTTTTCCATGTTGCATTGGGTGTCTGCCTCAGGCTGAATTCTCTTCAGAAAGTTTCAGCCAGAACAGTTTAATGTCTTCCAAGAGCAAGATTAGAGAAAAATACATTATTTTACCCATGCTAAAAAAAAGTACTGGCAATGTTTTTCTCTGAAAAGATGTAGTTGTCCCATTCTGTGAGATGATTTCCATCCCCCCCCCCCATCAGGGATGTGTAACTCTTGTTCACATGAAGGAAATGATGTAACTACCTCCGTCAGATTCAAGGGAGACAGGATCAGATCTGATATGGGAAAATGTGGATGAGGAAATTAGAGGAGGAAAAGAGAAAATATAATGAGGTTTTAGGTGGAGGGGGAAAATGGGAGGTGCATAGTTTATTAAAAGCAAGCTGAACTGCACCACATAGGATGACTAGTGCTATGAGTGAGCAATATAGAGGGTGGACAGGAGCTGCTGAGTTGGTGATGAGAACCAAGTACTCTTGAGGCAGAGGGACTGGGGCAGAGAAATAATCATGGAATCACAGAATGGTTGGGGGTGTAAGGGACCTTAAAATTCATCCAGTTCCAACACCCTGCCATGGGCAGGGACACCTTCCACTAGACCAGGTTGCTCCAAGCCCCGTCCAACCTGGCCTTGAACACTGCCAGGGATGGGGCAGCCACAGCTTCTCTGGGCAACCTGTGCCAGGGCCTCACCACCCTCACAGAGAAGAATTTCTTCTTAATATCTAATCTAAGTCTACCTTCTTTTAGTTGTGAGGAAGGGTGTGCTTATATATGGGTAGGAGTACAGTTTGGGGGATTTGGAGTTTATAATTATTTTCTCCCGTCTGTCTCATACATTTACCCTTCTTTTACAGACTTCATGTCCCACATTAGGAGGCAATTTCAAACCCACAGGGACAAACAGTGCCAACTGGACCTTTCTGGGGAGGAGTCATATTTCTAATGGGATTCCAGTTAGTGTGGACGAGAGTCTGGTACACTGGACACATTCACCAACTAGTTTGGAAGGAAAAGCTCTTGTTCTAGTGAATTATAATTGCTTCAGAAAGGTGGGCCTAGATCCCCAGCAGGGAGGAAGCATCCTTGCAGGGCTGGGACTGCACGATAGTGTCCATGGACAGATCCATGGATCTTGGTGAACATACCAGAAAAGCCAGCTGATAGCCCCAGGCTATAGGAAAAGGTAAGGAGGAAAGAGAGCATGCAAGGTGGTTAGTGATGCTTCACTTCAAAACCTGCGGAGGCTTGCTTCAGATCTAGGCCTGGCCAACGTCTTCATTGATGTCTTTGATGAAAGGGTGAGAACATGCTTGTGAAATGTATGCTGGGACCAAACTTGAAAGGGGCACAGATGCTCCAGAGGGGAGGACCAGAATTCAGACAGACCACAACCTGAAATGCAACTCTGAAATAAGGAGGAAGGAAATCCAGAGAGGTGAGTTCAATCTCTTGCCTTGTAAAGGACATCTCTGGAGCACACGCACAAGAGGTGCTGGCAAGGGAAAAGGGCCACAGAGTCAGCAATGAGAGCAGCATGCCATCAAAGCATCCCATCAAAGCATCCCACCAAAGCACCTCATCAATGCTAGCAGGAGGGGCTACGCAGAGGGAGCATATTCAGGGACACTTCCTGTTACCAGGTCAAGGTGCATCCCACAGTCAGCCCAATTTGCTGATTCATCATCATTTGGCCGCTGCTGAGTTTCAAGAAGCAGCTCTGGCTTTGTGACCAAGCCAGCCAGTACAGAAGAGGACACCACACATCCATGGCACAGATTTTGAGGTGATCAGTGCTCTTCCACCTGGTTGGCAGCAAGGCTGTGAGCATACAAGGAGCATTCAGAGGAGTGGAGCCATTGGATATAAGGAGGAAATTCTTTACTGTAAGAGTGATGAGGCACTGGAATGGGTTGCCCAAGGAAGTTGTGAGTGCTCCATCCCTGGCAGTGTTCAAGTCCAGGTTGGACGAAGCCTTGGGTGGCATGGTTTAGTGTGAGGTGACCCTGCTTATGGCAGGGGGGTTGGAACTAGATGTTCTTAAGGTCCTTTCCAACCCTAACGATTCTATGATTCTAAGAACAAAGCCAAATCTGTCCAAACCTGCGCACAGGAAGGCAGCGGGCTGGAGGAAAGCAATCTGGCACCCTCTAGTGTGATGCTCTGAGAAAAACTCGTCACTCCCGCACCCTTCTCTCTACCTCAGCCACGTCTTTCCTCACAACCAGAGACTGCCCGTGCCCACAGGCTCAGTCTCATCAACCCCCCTTAATTGCCATCCACTGTAACAAGACACGAAACTCATTAGCTCGAGCAGCAACACTTCGCAGTGAGCCTGTATAGCCATTTGCATCCCAAGCCATTCCGTGTGTGCAAGCCTGATTTGTGGCACATGCACAGCCCGGCAAGGATTTAAAAGAGATTTCCAAAGCTTTGGAGACATGGCACAGCTGAGACCAAAGAAGTGCCGATGCCAAGATGCTGGGGCCACCATCACATGCAGCACCGCAAGTGTGGAGTTCAACATGAAGGCAGACGTGTCCCGGGGCCCATGCTGGTAGACAAGATAAGTTGCTGTTTGACAGCATTAAGCCAGGAGAGAGCAGAAGTCTGAGTGACATCTGGAGTGGGACATTTGTGTTAAAAGAGACTGAGTTACACTAAAACCATCCCCAAGAACCAACCTGGCCCCAGCAGTGCAGACACAGCTACAGCCACCCAAGAACATTGCACTTTTTATGACTTGGCTTTCAAGCCATTGGAAGGAAAGCAGCTTTCTCCCTTTCCTAATCCCCTTCACCGTCCTCCAGTGAACTTTTGGGTAATGCATGCTGTGTCATCAGAGCAGCGCTGCTCCATGGATAGTAAACAGGCACCCATATATTTCTCAGGATGACAGTTCACATTATCATTGAACCCAAGGGGCCAAAGGCAGAGCACAGGCCAGAGGAAATAATATACCCCCGATTTCCCCCAAGCTAGAGAGCACATGCTCCTTGCAGGGGGTGGGGTCTGGGACCACTTACACAAATGCAACTGAACAAAACTTCCTCCTCTTCCAGGGCTGTGCAAACACAAGAGTTTTGAGGTCAGACCATGCAGGAACGGGACAGAAGTTGGTGGCCTGGCCATCAGCACCTGAGATGGTGTCAGTGGGAAAACTGGCTCAGCAGCAACTGGACTGCCAACCATCAGAGGCAGGACAAGGCCAAGTCCCAAAAGGCTGTGATGGATATTGTGACTGCAAATACATTAATGTGAGTGTCCTTGGCAACCCTGGAGAGCTGGCATCTAACCAACCTCCGTGCCACTGAAGGTTACCCCTTCTTGTCTCATCATTCCTGGCATTTTTACATGTCAGAGGTCTATGATATGCATATAATTTTGTGTTTGGTTTAGGGCAAGCTCGTCCCCTCAAAACAGTCCTCTACCCTCATGGCTCGTGCTCTTCCTTGTCCTTTTAGTCCAATATCCAAGGACCCTGCTCAGGTAGGGGGCAACCCAGGGCCATGTGTCTCCTGCACCACCTTTTACATGCCCAACTGCTCTCCTCCATGGTCATTGCTCCTCTACACTAGCCAGCTGTACCCCATGAAAACCATCTGCTGATAATGCAAGCCATGGATTTGGCTAAGCTCTGGGTAAAGCTGGAACCAATTTTAACAAACCCCATCTCACAAACAAGTTCACCTCCTATAAATAAACACAAAACCTGGAACGTTTGCCTGGCCCCCGAAATAAAAGGATTTTTTGCTACACAGCTTAAATTTTTATTGCTAGTTTGTGTAAGAGAGGGGGAAATATAAAATCACAGGCTGAGCCAGGATCTATGCAAGCTTTTGCAGGCAGATCAGCCAGTGTATCCCCTTAATGACCTTTAAAACTTCTATTGCCTGTCATGCTAAATCGCGTGGTCATATTGTGATGTAGATGCATGTTCATAGAAGACTGGGACCATCCATGAAACAGATTACTCTCAATTGATACACATATTCTAGAAAGTGAGATTTTTCTCCCTTAAATATGTGAGATTCCTTCTTAAAATCAACTTTATTTTCAAACCATAGATTCACCAAAAATGGATACACTGAATCCAGCAAGCAAAAGTTATTAGAGTGGTGACTCAAGCTGTGGTCAAGACATTAGAGTTATGATCAGATCACCAGCCTCTATCAGAAGCAGGGCAGGAGGATAAACGTTAAAGCAATTCCCTTACACAGGCATTTCCACTTTCAAACCAAGGTTTCCTTGACATGCGCAATGCTTGAACCCTTTTGGTAAATCACAGAAAGATACAGCCTTGCCATAAGAACATCGCAGAAGCTGTGCTTCATAGGACATCACTTTAAAAACAGGTCTTTGCAAAATGGAATGAGAGCAAGTACTGCCCTTCTCACTGCAAACCAGGCTGATGCTGCTCTGTATCTTGCCTGACACAGCAGATGCCTAGGGAAGAGCAGCACCTGACTCTAAATGTATAACATTGGGGTGTATTTTCTAGTTATGCACTTACAGAAAATACAAAAGGAAGATAAACAAGGACCTAAGCATTGTACTTAATGTACTTTTGTACAACAGTGCAACACCACATTTGTCCACACCTACACCTGTTCAGCACTACTGAAGCAGGAAAACTAATGCAATAATACCAAAAGCAAATGAGACATCTTTCATCTTCCCCATACCCTTCCTAAAGGTTTTGAATAAGAACCATTAAAAGAAAGCTCTAGGTCAATCTATGCATCTCCTTTACTGTCAGAGAAGTTGCATCAGGCAAGGGCTCAGACACAGGATCTCAGGGAGGTTTGGACAGGGATTGTGCTGGTGAGAGCAGAGTGAAATCACTGACAAGAGAAACAGCCTGAGCTGTTGTAAAATTAAGGAGCTGAAACCAGCTATCGTCTAGAAATAGACTAGGCTATTTCAGTTGGAAGAGACCTACAACAATCATCCTGTTCAATTGTCTGACCGATTCAGGGCTGACCAATGGGCATTGTTCAAACACCTCTTAAACACTGACAGGCCTGGGGCATCGACCACCTCTCTACAAAGCCTGTTCCAGAGTTTGAACACTCTCTTAGTAAAAAAATGCTTCCTACTGTCCAGTCTGATCCTCCACTGGTGCAGCTTTGTACTCCCGTATGTCCTATCACTGGATCTCAGGGAGAAGAGATAAGCACCTCCCTCTCCTTAGAGGGCTGTGGAGAGTGATAAAGTCTCCCCTCTGCCTTCTTTTCTCCAGAGTAGACAAGTCCAAATTCCTTAGGTGCTCCTCATAGGACATTCCCTCCAGCCCTGTCATCAGCTTTGTTGCCCTCCCCTGGCTGCATTCAAGGACCTTCATATCCTTTTAAACTGTGGGGCCCTGCACTGCACACAGCACTCAAAGTGAAGCTGCACCAATGCTTGATACAGTGGGATAATCACCTCTTTTGACTCGCCAGGTCATGCTGTGTTTGATGCATCCAGGATGCAGTTTGCCCAGGCACACTGCTGGCAACCAGCACTTCACTGTCTATACTTTTCAGGTGGGAAAAGAGATGAGTGCACAAGCAATGGCACATATCTGTGTTTGTGCCATTAGGGAAAAAGCTTTAAAGTTAACACATTGTTTCTTGGTTTACAAAGATCATTGAAACAGAGAGAGATTTTTCTCAATATCCCTATTGCCTCATTTTTCTTGCTTGTTCTTTAGCCATTACTTAGTTCAACTCAAACTTACCATTAAATGCATTCCCATCAATGCTGGTCAACAAAGCATTTAGGCATGTGCTTAACTCAAAGCAGATAACTAAGGTACATTCAGCAAAACTCACCCATATGCCTCACTTTTTTTTTTTCTTTGAATAGAGGCCCTCCATCGTTTTAAAAGCTGTATTTCTTTTCAGCATAAAGCACTACAGCCACAAAAATCAATACACTATGCTCCATCAGTGTGCATCTGTCACTCAGCTCCCAACATGGGAAAAAGAAGAGGCATGCCTAGAAAACAGTCACCCAGTCCCCTTCCTTTAAGAACAGCCAAGAGTAAAAAGATGCATAATTTAGCAGAGCAGTTTTATTTGTGCATCAGGTTATTTCAACTGTCAGCTAAGGTTATGTTCTTGTCTTCAGTTGCTGCTGGGTGTTGCTTCAAAGTCATTCTGAGTCACTGCTCTCCATCTTCATCTGCTGATGGGCCCCCTGGTACTGATGGAAACATAACTTCCCCTGACACGGATAACCTCCAATAAAGGAGTGACTTCCCTTTTGACATGATGATTAGAATAAATGAGGGGAGGTGTAAAGGAAGAAGAAAGGGACCACAGCTCATGAAAGGCAAAGAAAATCGGTCACATCCTGCTCTCTGCTTTTGTGGCATCAGATTCACTCCAAGCTATTTGCAAAGCAGCAAGAAACTCATTAGACTGCTGCTAGGGCTATTGATGGAAATGTAAATCTTTACCTACAGTACCTTATTCCACAGCAAATGAACAGCAGGCTGGGGAAAACCAAAAAGCTATAATCTCAAGTCTGTGGGTTTGGCCGACTGAAGCATCATCTCTGCTTTTTAGATCTCATTCCAGAAAGAAAAACACAAGGTCTGACTTCACTCAGATTTTCCATTAGTTGCATCAACACTGACTTTAAAGACATTCCTTCAGGTTTACATGAGACTGAATAAGGTAAGGATCAGAGCCTGTGCGTTCAGTAAATCAGCCTCAGCCTGATGCAATATGAAAAGGCTGTGCTTAAAGGGATACACAGTCTGGCTGGCACTTTGCAAGATCAAGGAAAGCCTTCCCCACAGTCAAGCTTGTTGTTTTGGCCTGTCACAAGACTTGCCAATGCCACTAATTCTTTCCATTATCTTCCATGGGCTTTGGATTAGGTTGTTTATAGTATACTCAGCTTTGGCTGGCCAAAGTGATACTTCATGAGATCATCTAGCTCAGAAACCAGGTAGAAGATATCCAGAAAAAAGCTGTCCTGGTCTTCCAAGGGGTCCTACTGAGACAATGCTAAGTCATTGCACTGGTCCCAGTAAGGCTACTTGCAACTGGATCAGACAGCCAGGGACTTCTGCTCTCTAACAAAAAGCATTAACACCCCCCATCTCGAACCCCTCAGTAGGGCCTGCACTCATTGTCACATGCACATTTTCCACAGAGCGCCAAACATTGTCATTTACACCCATAAAAGCTGAATTCAGCACTCTTTCCATAAAACGGATCGTGAACCCTTAACACCACTTGCCTCTCCTTGGAATAATAAATTATGAGGACAAATGGCAGAATCATTATCAGTTTCAATATCCAGTCATAAATAGTCTTGTAAGAACACTCAAATGATGGTGTTTTATTGCGCTAGATATCACTTGCCATTAATTACAGCATGAAACTTTTGTACTTTGATGAAAAGCATTTTAGCCAGCTCAGTTATAAATTTAAGAGTCTTAAAACAAAAGTCACCTCAAGTTGTGGGGGTTTTTTTCTCTATAGATCTGAACACAAAATAGCATTTTTGGCTTGGAATGACACAAAAGCAAGGTTTTATAAAAGCTATTTTATTGCACACACATTCAGCTTTAGTGCTTACAGCAAACTAATAGTCCCCATGGCTATTTTTTATGATAACATTGTTGGCAGATGGATTTCACTGCTACAGATACTTCATAGTTCATTTGGTTTAGTGGGGGTTTTCTCACTAATGATCAAGTGCTGTTGTGAATCAACGTGATCTAGTTTATGTTTCTGCCCTGTTTCTTTTGTTTGGATCATTTTTCCTTCCTTCTGTTGCTGTAATTCTCCTCACAGGACAGAAATGTAGCTGGCTGCAGAGCATCAACAGGAGCTGGTGGGCTCAGTCCCTAGCAAATCTGGGATACCCACAAAACCTCACATAGAGAAGTCAATCTCAGCTTAACTTCAGTGGGATGACCCACAGGAGTGATGCCAAGTTCTAAATTTTCACGTAATTGTAGGATCAATCTTCAAATCTCCAGGCTGAAGGGATTCAGGCTGTAGCAATTTAAGTTGCTGCTGCTCCTGGGGAACAGGGTATCATGGCATTGATCACATTCTGCATTCGTTTGCAAAAGGGATTAAGGGGATTATTCCACTCCCACTCTGGGCACAGTAAATTTACAACCACTGCAGCCAAATCCCCCAGACACCAAGATTCAGAACCTCTGCTCAGGTGAACAGCATCTATTATTAAATCCAGAGGGATTGCTAACATCCATACATGAATGTACAGTTCCAAATCCAGATGCACAGCACCAGCTGTACTGGCTCCCATAGATTTTTAAATAGTTTTTGAGAAGATATTTTGCTTTCCTTTCCTAACCCTCCAGGAGGAATTATGGGTGGCCCAGTATTTAAATTATTCTCATGAGACTTTGGAGACCAAGGTTTGGTTCCTGTCCTGCCAGGGACACAGGGAGAACACCCAGCTTCCCAGAAATATGGTGGGAGTCTTAACATTAGCCTCCTCCCAGTGACTGGAGACCTTCCACTATCATCAGCACCTTTCAGAGATGTTAGAGAGCAGTCTCGCAATGACATCAGCCAGCTTCCTCAGCACCCTGGAACACATCCCATCGGGTCCCATGCACTCATGTATGACCATTTTGCTTCAGTAGTCCCTAAATTGATCCTCCACTTCTATAGGTAGTATCTATGTCCCCTGAATTCTGCCACTAGGTACAAAGATAAAGAGACTTTACAACAGATCTTGCCAGTAACGACAAAAGCAAAGAGCACCTCAGCTTTCACCATGCCCTTTGTCACTAGGTTAGCCAACCCATTCAGCATCAAATCAATCTGTTCCCGTTTCCTCTTTTTTTGGTAATTTACTTTGAAATCCTTATTCTTGCCCTTCACACCCCTCATCATTTTCATCTCCCTTTTGACTCTGAATTTCATCCATGTTGGACCATATCTGAGATCTGAGGACAAATGACATTTCCTAGGACTCATCAGCACCTGCAAAAACAGATGTCATTGTTGCAACCCAACTGTTACTTGAAATGGTGACCGTTTGCTTTTTGACACAAAAGTGAGAAATTGAAGAACAGTCTAACTGCTCATTTAAGGCAGCCTGCTTTTTCCCTTCTGCTTAGCCAGTTAAAACCTCATTCAACAATCTGAGAGTTTAGCTCCCAGTGCTCTTGCTTAAAATATAACAGATGGCCTCTAATAAGTAGATTGAAAAGTGCAAATAAGGTTAAAACGATTTTTCTTTATTGAATATCATTAACTTCAAGGCTGTCCACTTTAAAATGCTAATTAAACCTCACTTCCTTTTGCAGGGTTCTAGTGAAGAAAGATTGCCGTGGGGTAAATTTCTCTTGTTTGTAGAGGACTAGCCCAACAAACTGATAGCAAACGGGGCCATTGTATGTCCCAAGCTTAAGAATTACAGTTGGAAGCTTTCCATTCATTTGTCCCTTCTGTACTAGTTCCTTCCCACAAACCAAACAGTCAAGAAGGAAATTCAAAAGAGATCAAGTGTGAAACCCCACTCTGTCCACATGGCAAACAACAGCTTCTCTAAAGGTCACTACTAGTCCAAACTAAGTGCAGTTTTCAGCCCAGGATTTCTGACACCATGTTAAAGCCTTGCAAAATGTCATGCTGCAGGTGTGGGGCTCTGTATTCCTGGCACCACACAGAGTACAATAGGTGCTTCAGCACCTCACTCCCACCTTACACCAAACTTCCAGATCAAATTTATTCCCAACCTGTATGTGCCAGTTGCTTCTGTGCCAACATTGTTCTTTGGATTGAATAGCTTTCCACCTGCTCTTCACACCCCTAACCTGAAGGGGTTTTACTGAGCGATGGGGTCACCTCACAGTTTCCACTCGCCAGGCAATGCAAGCTATGCTTTTAGTCTCCTCTTCTAGGACAGCCTTTCCTTTCCCCTGTTCAACGTATCAGCCCTCTTCCTCACCTGATCCAGTTTTAATTCTTCATTTTTGAGTACAAGTGAGCAGATTTGCAAATACCCTCCCAGGCTGGGTCTTACCAAAGTCCTGCATGAGGCAGTGTTCACCTCTCAACAAGAAAGGCACAGGAGTAAGCTCAAGGATAACATTCACCTTCTTCATGGCCAGGTCATACTCAGAGTTTCTAATAATCACAACTCAGCCCCCAAAGAGCCTCATGTTCAACTAAAAACAATGGGTGCAAAGCTGCCAGCTTTTTAGACAACAGGCTCAGGATGGCAGCACATCATCTGGAGCAGAGAGCTCTGGGTGCTACCTCTGTGTGGAGGGTTTCACCCCAGGTCCCAGTTTGCAGGCCAGTGCTGGCAGGCTGGAGGAAGATAGAGAGTTTCTGTACTGATCCTGGGTTGCTGCAGAGGAAAATAAAGCAAGATACATCAGATCAGAAAAAAAGGGAGCCTGACTGAGTACCTGGGTCCCCTCACCAAGCAATTTACAAGCCCATATTCATTCTTCCTCCCCCTCTAAA
Source organism: Loriculus beryllinus (assembly GCA_039877255.1). Taxonomy (NCBI): domain Eukaryota; kingdom Metazoa; phylum Chordata; class Aves; order Psittaciformes; family Psittacidae; genus Loriculus; species Loriculus beryllinus. The sequence goes on from JBCJKH010058248.1 coordinate 12,295, forward strand.
CACATGGTTTTCACTGATCTAAGAAAGTTAATTTACTTGTCACTTAAAGATTCAGTGTATAAATTACAAATGCAGAACTTGATATAAATCACCTGTCCAGTCTCACCTCAGTGATTTCTCACAGAGGCAATCTGGCTCAACATCAGCAATCCTTACCCCAAAATACTCATACTATTGACAATCCAACACTGCCTGTCCAGTGAACTGAAGTTACAGCAATGTTTTTGGGCCGAGAGAAAAAGAGTTTCTTGACGTTTACTGTGGTCTTCACAGGAAGCAGTTGCCCACGGTGGCTTATGGTGAGCAATGAGGGTTGACTACCAATAGGCAAGGGCAGTTGTTAGCAACACTTGTTTAACCGGTCCATTTATAAAGCATGCCAAAACCACACACAACACAGATCCAAATGAAAAATCTGTATTCACTGGGTAAACAGCAAAATGAGTCTCTGCTGAAAAGCTTCTGGGAGAGTCTGCTGTGCTGCAAACACAGTGAGATGGAACAAACGAAAAACAGCGGCCGTATCTTGTGAGCCAAGAGTCACAGAAAAAAACACATTCACAGCAAGGGAGGTCTTGAAATACAGCTTATTTGCTTATTCATTCAGTTGAACTGTCTGACTAAGTCACATATTGAATTAGCTGCATTCAGTGTCTTCCCTCTGCTTGAGTAGGCATTTATTCTAAGGGACAAAAATAAGAGAGACCAGAATAATTAGGATAAGAAATTGAAATCTGGAAAACATATTGTTGACTTTCAATAGCATCTTCCTTGATCAAAAGGGTATTTCTGCTATATACAACTGTCCTCAAGTAGGGCAGGAATCTTGTGTAGAAATGGTACCAGGAGTGACAGGGGAGTGTCCCATCCTAACCTAACAACCTATGGCAGCAGTGTGAAGAGATGCTCTCAAGAGGCATAAGCTGTGATACTGAGGTTGTGTGAGAATCCTTTGCTTCTTACTTGTTTTCTGCAACATATTTCATTTTAAGATAAAAGTCCTCAGCTAAGAAGCAGCTCCATTTCTGCTCTATTTCTCTGTCTAAACCCTTCTGTTATACAGCACGGCTTAGGCTGTTTTCTTAAGAACTCCATCTTCCAATTCACCAGTCAGATCTTGAACAGAGTTAAGGTTTCACGAGGGTAGTGCATAAGTGTCAGTCAAAGAGTAAATATTGTCTCCAAACAGCAAGTTGAACAGATCTTTGTTTTCCTGTGCAATGCTTGTCTAAGTCTTAAGGGAGCTGTCTTTCACTGAACCAGGGTACTGAGCTTGCGGGCATAACACAAATGCCTGAAAGAGTCCAGCTCGAAGGGATAAACACGAGCAAGGGCATGCAACACAAGGACAAAAAGCAAGAATGTAAGTAACAAAGCTCCCGACCTGTGTCTGCTGGATCTCTCCATGCAGGTGTATGGAGAGGACTGTCTAAAGGAAGTTGGGGAGGTCAATCTCATGAATTTGACAGTAAAAACAGAGCAGTCCTGGAACGAGAAAGTTTTCTCAGTTGTACAGTGGTAACTGGGGATAAATCTTCTCTCCACAGCTAAGACCAGCTTTCAATCAAGTCTTCAGGAGTTTTGGCACAAGAAGTAAAATTGACTTTTTCTGTCCTCTTCTCCACACCACTGCCTTTCTACTCAGCAGGGAGAAATGGCTCACTCAAGAGACAAATCATCTGATCTGTTGTAGACATCTGCCATAATATAAAACGAGTAACAGAAAGAAGCTTCTCTCCCTTGTGGTGCTCTCTGATTATAAAAGGAGCCCATATGATAGCAGACACAGATGTCTGCACTGGTCAGATGAATCCCACACCTGAGTGACCAAAGACTTCTGTTTGGCTGAAAAGAGAAACGACAACCAGATGGATGCATTACAAACTACTAAGGCGCAACGTACCAAACAAAAGCAGAGCTAATCAGTGCATCTTAACAAACAACATATCACTAATACCTGTCATCTAAAAATCTTAGAGCAAGAAATATTGTATGCAATTAAAAATATCCCCAGTTGTCCTAATGGGCAGGCTGACACATGAATGGATGAAGCAACTTAGCAAGAGACTAAAATCAGAGATCATAAGAGTATCCATAAGCAGCAATAGTTGTTCCTTTACCCTTACACCTCAGGGATATGCTTCAAGGATATGGAAAGAAATTGTCAAGTTCCCACAATGGCTGATACATAGCTGATACATCCCTGAAGTCTGGGATCACTATAGAAGCATCGTTCTGTTTGTCAAGGCCAACTTTAAGAAGCAACAGAGAAGCAGAAGAACAAGTAAAGCAAAACGACTCTTGGGGCTGGATTTCAGGAGGAGACAAGTTCACGCAGGGAAGTGTCATGTAAGAGAAGTTCTTGGCATCCCACAGAAGTGGAAACAGCTAACAAGGCAAAGCATGTACAAGAAAAGGTCACATCTGCTGCAAGAGAGATAAAAGATGTTCCAAGGGGAAAAAATAATCTACAAGTCATGCATTCTGGTAATGTAAGCTTTGGTGACTCAAAGCTAAACCCCTTGAAGTGCCTAACCAAAGAGGCTTGACCTAGGCTGTAATAAAAGCACAGAAGGTGAGCAAGGGTTGTAACTACTCTGAATATCCCAGTCAAAGATGTCCTACTCACACACTTCAGAGACAAGCTCAGAAAAAAGCGGGTTACCAGAAAAATTCATCCCAAGTTCTTTTATCTTGCACATCACTCTGATTTTGACCTGTACAAGATGAGTGTAAAGTGAAGGTAAGATCCTTTGGTGCAGGTATGATTTTGTACCCAACTTGCACAGAAGTAGAATACTACTAAAATTTCAAGCCATGTGGAATCAGTCACCTTCAGAGAAGCTTCTTAAGAAAACGCTCCTTGGGGGATAGTGATTCCCTGGTGTCTGAGTGAATGTCCATCCACCTGCTTTTCATCCTTAGCCATATGTTGGTTTTCAACCTTTAACATGCGGGTTGAGATCTCACAAAAATCAGAGAGGTTATATGAAAAATCAGCAGCTGAGCAGAATTAAAATCCAAATAGCACCTTTCTGTTAAGGAAAGGGTTATAATTTGGCCCCATATTCATAACAAGCACCAAAAGCAGACAGCTTACTTCTCTAAAATGTTACTCTTCCTTTCCCTCAGCCCCTAACCTGCATGCAGCAGTCTGGTGACCAAAGTAATAGAAATACAGATAAAACAAATGATTTGTTCAGAGTTCTACTTTGTCTTTTTGTGGGTTTGGGTACACATCCTTCACTGCACTGCTCTGTGATCTGTGGCGGTAGCTGCAACTCCAAAGGAAAAGAAAGCTGAAAAACAGAAAGGTCCCACTGGGATCACACATGGCAGCATTCAGCTCAATTACTTATTAAAGCACTGACAGAACATAGACTTTTTTCAGTACACTACTTATTCAATCAGAGCTCCAGCTCTCAGACTGATCCCTTAAGAAAAAAGCAAACATTTTTCCCTGTTTGCTTCCAGCTGCATCACAAAAGACTTTAAAGACTTCAGGTTGCAATGAAAACTGTTTGTCTTTGGGTCATGGTACACCAGGAGCTTGTGGTGAATCCAGTCCAGCTCTGATTGATGAGTGAGGGCATAAGGCCATAGAACTAAGGAAGCTGCTTGGATTTTTCCATGTAACTCCATTGCCCATATCCAACCTAGAGTGGCTTTAGTTGTGCAAGACAGGAGCTGTGAGGTTAGACAGCGATGAACAACCTGCTTGCTGCAGTCAAGATGATATCAACTTTTCTACAGATTAGTGTAGACTGGGAATAGCTCAGCAGGTCTTTAAACACAGAAGCTAACCTTCCACCCGGACAAGATGGGGATGCCATGTTGTTCACCTTGAAGAACAGTAAGGTCACTTAGGGGGGAGGGAGGGAATCAAGCCCTATCAAACACACTGAGATAGAAGACAGTGTCTTTCCATTAGATTCCTGTTAGCTAAGATGTTAATTCAGTAGCCTTTCTGCTCCTGACAACCAGAATAACATAAGGTAGGCAAGCTGGCAAAAAAACCTACATGATTTTGGAAATCAAAGGGCACCAGATTCTTCTGTCACTGGAGGATGTGCACGAGAGCCTGTGGTTCCTTGGCAAGCTAATGTGCATTCCTGGAAAGACAAAAAGAAAAGAGTGGTGGGAGCCTTACAGCAGTGTTTCTTCAAAGGACCTTTCAAGGGGAAGATTTATGGAGTCTTATTCTGTCTGACACCAGTCAGTGAACATGTGCAACTTCGAGAGCTGGAAAAAAAAAAGAGCTTGTCTATAAATTCTTATACACCAGACACCATTCCTCAGAGGCTAGCCCTAATAAACCCATCACCACAGCAATACTATAATTCAGTGGTGTTCAACTCCTGGCCCTTTGGAGCCATGCATCTGAGTCTTTTCTCAGAGATTCTTGCTCCAAGTACACGGTACATCAGCTACCTTGAGGAAACAGTGTTTTAATGCTAACATGGAACACATCAGAGAGACCCAACCCAGCTCAGAAGAAAAGGACATGTATCTTTCCTCCTACCCAGAAAAGAGCTCAGGCCAAGAAAGTCATTAAACCATCTAAACATCCTACTAGTACCACATAACACTTTGCTAGGAGTCAACACGTTATCTAGAATAATAGAATCACAGCATGGTTTGAGTTGGAAGGGACCTTAAAGATCACCTAAATCCAACACTAGAAACCATCTAGAACTGTTCTAACATGTGTTATGAGCTGGGAAATATAAGCTTTAACCTTTTTTGGCTGAGTAAGAAATTGACCCCTAGTCTCCCATTTCAGGGGCAAATAAAGCCACAAGGCTACAAGACACATTAGTCTCCTCACTCTGATAAGCCAAATGAGTTACTCAAGAAATTGTCGCCAAAACTGCACAAAGCTGAAACACCCCTTCCCTGTGTGGTTACCCTTGATATCAAACCAATAACCAGGCAGAATGAAAAACTAATGATGATGGTAATGCTGCTTAAACTAGTAGGCATTGTGTAAGTTGAATTAATGAATCCTGCTGTACCTTTCTACAGTCAGCCTCAATGACAAAGCAACTGCTGACAGTGGAGGCCTGTGAGAAGTATTATACATTTTAGCACTGTACCTTGGGACCTAGAATAATAAGCACATAAAAGAGATATATGTGTATTTCTAATGCTGCCTTTTAAAGCAATTGCTTAAAAGAAGCCTGCTTTAGAAACTCGGAAATGTAATTCTTGACCTTCCTGAGTAATCATGCTACTAACAAGAGAAGTTATAATTATTCAGTTGTGAATAAAAAGAAAAGGCACTGTTCATTCTTGCAAATGAAGCCCATAAAAGGGAGAGCAAAGGGGGAATATGCCTATTTCCCTGCCACTCCAGAGGTGAATCATGGCAAGTGGTTCCCACCCTCATCACGGAGGTCACACAGGGACAGGGAGAGTGCTCCTGTGCCACTTTAGTATGAAGAATACAAATCTGAGTCACCCAGCTCCATAATCCAGCTCTCAAATACTCAGTAGATACCTTCTATTCCCTGCAATTCCCTGGCTTATTTTCTAGGCACATTTCTACAAGAAGCGAAGAAAGGCTTCAGTCACTTTCATTAAATAAGTCTGGTTTATTCCCAGAAGAAGTTTTATCCTAAGGGAAAGATACTGGCACTGCAGAATGGTTCAGTAAAACCTTCCCACCTGCACAGGGTGAACTAGGATGTTCACTCCAATTCTGCAACTTTCATACATCTCTGTTGAAAAATGTCCTGGCTTGTATTTTCTCTTTAGATTTTCTCAGCTAGATGCTGCTTAATCTGGACTACAATGTTTAAAGAGTAGCAACAGAGTAGGACAGCCAGTATTTTTGCTCAGTATCTCCAAGAAAGAAATGGGATATTAGGGATGCCGGAGCCCTATTTCTGCAGTTGCACTCAGGATAAGACAAAACGTTCCACAGCCTTGACACCTGCAGGAGGAAAGGAAAAAGGAATAACCCTAACCCAGTACACTGATGAACTGATTCTGCTCTTTGAAACAGGAAGGAAACATGTAACACTTCCCACTTTTGATCCCTTATTTTCTTTTTTTACAGAACTGATGTCAAGTGAAACACTGCAATGGCATCTGTATCATAAGGCCTCTGTGCTATCCACAATTTATAAAATCCAACTACGTCATGTTTTATCACACAACAGACTTTCTATAGTATCACGTAACAAGAATTCACCTTCTATGAGGATCCCAGGGGAAGTCTTTAAAGACTTTAATCAGCCTTCACACCACAAATATCCCACATATTAAAGAACGATGGAATTAAGTCAGTATACTTCTGCTTTCTGTTGGTTTTGTGAAGTCAAAGACACAAACATTGATGAGTTACAGATGTACAAAAAGATAGTCTCAAACAATTTAAGCAGAAGTTGTGGAACTAAGATACTGTGCTAGAACCTCACGCAGGGGCTGCCATGCTAAACACATGAAATCAAAGCTGGCAGAGGTGGATAGAGTGATTCATCTATACAAGGAACTTGACTGTCATCCAGCTATACAAGGAACTTGACTGTCATCCAGCTAAAGAGAGAAGATGATGTGAAAAGTACCTAAGAAAAACTGAAGTCACAAACACACAGAGCAATATGATGCTTTTTTAATCAGGTTTTCAATCACAATGTAATTTTTTCCACCAACACAAACACAGACACTTAAAAATTATTTGTCTACAAAGAGGAACAAAATTATTTAAACAACACCAGTAAATTCTGAGCAAATCTTCTCTGATCTTCTCCTTGGGAGTCCACTCCAGCCAGCTTATAAATTTTGTCTGCTTCTATTTCGCAAGACAAGAGGAGGTTGGGTTGTAGATAACCTTCTGTTCAAGTTCAGCATATCTTTTCAGAAGTGGACGATAGAGCTAAATAGGAAAAAGAAATAAATATGTCTAAGTTGAAAAATTAGACTTCTAAATCATGCCAGAGTTGAAAAAACATCTTCAGACCTGAAAAATGCAGCATCTTCATAGGTACCTAGAGGTCTGTGGGTTTTTTCCCCCAGTTTGCTCTAGGAAATGCTGCAGATTCTTCCTTCTTCAAATATCACAGTCATTTTTGCCATCTCCTTTGCAGATTGATTTTACAACACACACAGGTTCTTACTGTGACTGCATTCTTGCTGTAAGCAGAAGTCATTATTTCCAGTGGAAGCAGCTCAGCTGAAGTCACCTCTCCCAGTCCGACATATCCCCTCTGTAATAGCTGTCCTAATCCCCCAGGCAGAACTGCTGTCCTTGCCTCCCTCCACTGCCTCTGTCCCATCCTCTTTGGCCTTGCTAGTAAGTACACTGCCATCCTCTAGCACAGTCAAACACCACCGTCAGAAAAGAAAGGTCCTCCTTGGCTAATACGCTGACGAGATCATTCTAAAATACACTTCACGCTTCTTCTGCTGCCACTCTCATACTTCCTTATCTATTTGAGCTTCTCTCTCACACACCTTCCACAGACATGAATTTTCTCATGTACAATCTGCTCCATGACCAGATTCATCAATCCCTGATCCCACGCTCTAGAGGACAAATGGAGACACAACTTCTTTCCACAACTAAACCTGAGTAGCTTCTTTGCATTTCATTAGCTAGAATTCTTCAGGCATTAATTGTTACAACCATAAAAAGAAGAATTGAGACTCAGATGTATTCAAAACCCCAGATTCAAACACACCCTATGCTTTTGGATATTGGCAAAATCCATGTAGGGATTTGTTTCATTCATTACTTTTTTCTTTTTTTCTCCTTTGCTTCAAATTCATCATAGGATGCATTGTAGAAGATGAGCTGCTAGTATGTGACCAGGTTATGTAGCAGAAAGACTGAACAGAGCCTAGCCCTACTGCTGGCTCCAATCTAAAACTGTGCTTCATCTACATCTTGGAGATACACCTTCTTCCTTATCTTCTCTTTCTGAACTGTCCATCTAATAAAATCAGTAGTTTGACAAGCCATACCAGAACAGATTCACTCATTTGCTAGCTTGAGCACAAAGAAGGGACTGCAGTGTGGGGTCTGGTATAGCCATAAGCAGTCCTTAAGAGGATGCCATAAGGTCGTGCCGCAATGAATCCTAGGGGCCGCCAGTCTAGTCTACAAGCCCTCTGCACTGATGTTATTCATAATCAGGGCAGTCTAGCTTCTGGCTCCAGGTTCACAGAGGTTATAGAGCCATAATGAATCATACCCAGTAAACTGAATTACTGCTCTCATCAATAAGTGAGATCCAGAATTTAAGTGCAATTTAAGTGCATTTTACTTGGGTAAAACCATGTTTGTATTTGTGTGAAAAACTCAGGAGGAAAATATTTCAAGTGTAAACTATGAGGCTGTAGGAAGAGATAGAGTTGTTCTTGTTCAGTTTTATGCACAGTCCTGCACCAGCCTCAGTGTCTGCAAGTCACACTTTCTCAGATAATTATAAAAAAATAAAAATCACACTGTTTGCTAATCTAGGAGATAAAAAAATTGTGTCTTTTAGATTTGTGTTTCAGTTAATGGCAAAATATCTAGTTTCTGTGTTTCTCTCTTCTGAATGATTGTTTCAGTCTGACCAGTGAAACCTGGAAATACCTCTTCGTTCTCACTTCCACCTTCCACAAGGGCATGTGACAGAGACTTAATGGACAAATTCTGCAGGAGCCTGTTTAGATCAACTCATTCCTATTACAATTAGATGTTACAGAAGTTAAAGTACATTTCCACAACATATATGGAGGGGAAGAAGAGAAGGAGCATCTACAGCAAAGGGAAAGAGACACTGTTTGCTAGCCAAAGCATCATTATGACACAGTGTTAAAATCCATCTCACAGTGACTAGTGAGATGGTGCAAGATCCATTTCACAGTGACAGAATTGTAAGACTGATTGGTCTTACAAGTATCTTTCACTGATTAAACCACAGAAAACTACTTGTTTCTTCTTCTGCAACAGTCTTGTTCAGTGACTCTGGGCAAGTTATTTAACATGTATGTGCCCCAACTTCGCTTCTCCACAGGACAGCAATATGAGATCCATGAAGATTTATGCAGATTTATGGGGTTAGAAAATAAAATGAACCCCTATTATGAAATGGCACTTGTCTTAGCATGGTATTTTTAACTAAATGCATGAGGGCCTTGCAGGCTCAGTGAAGTACATATATATTCTTGTCATGTTCCCAAGGGGTATTTTTGCTCCCATTTCTCCTAAATATGCACATCAGAGTACAAAAAATATTGACCAGGCAACTACAGCTATAACTGGCAGTATCAGTATGCCAAACAAAACCAGCACCTTTATTCACTAAATCATCTATAACCAAGCCTCTCTATTCCTTCTTTTGCTGTTCAGTAATCTGATAAACCCTAAGCACTTCTCAGCAAAGACTCAGCACAACAAAGCTGCATTGGTAAGTGAGCTCAGAGAAAACAGGCTCTGTATTACTTACCCAGCAGTATTTCTGCAGAATACACAACAGCATATTTATTAGGAGGCATGGAAGCATTATTGTTAATACATCATTCTAAATTAAAATGTTTCAAAATAAATGAACAACATCATTTACTGATACAGTTTCTTTTCCTGTTTATTGGACTTAAGCACTTAGCTTGCTAATTGACAAAATTGAGGCATTTGCAATAAGCTTCTTGGCCATTAGTGTAAATGAATGCTGCATTATGGACCATCTAAAAGAAATGCAAACAAAAAATTAAGAATGTTCCTTGTACTCTATATTTCTCCTTTGAGGTAAAAAGCAGTGCAGTTCAGAGGGCTAAGCCAAAAGTCTTAAATTCCTCTTCCTCAGGGAATCTGGCTATATTACCACCAGTACATCACGGCTGGTAAGTGCACCACTTCTACAAGCTTTTCACAAGCAGTATTTTATATGCCAGCTTAATACCAGCTGAAGTTTGGGGCCAAAGCAGAGCAGCTCTCATGAAGTATGGAGAAGGAAACCCAACTGCACTGACTGAGAATATGGCCTGAGAGTACACTGTGAGTGAGCTGTGTCTGTGAAAGATGCTCCACTGTGTCTGCCACAACTGAACTGCCCCTGCAGAACCTCAGGCAAATCCTCCTAAATGATACCAGGGGTCTTTATCTTGAGGCAATTACATAGATTTATTTTTATAATTGAGATCCAAAGGGAATAAAGACATAAATTTCCTGTCTGTCATAGCCTCAAACCTAATGTATCAAACCATGATATTTAACAAAAGCAATTACATGTATCACAACATGAACCTTATTATTTCCATAACTTAATTGTCCTTGCTTATCTCTGTAGCCTTCTCCACAACATCAGCAGTACTCAGATGGCTCTGCATTACTGTGATGGCTTCATTTACAAGCCCTAAACTTCTCTCTTGGAAAAATCTGGCCCCACTCTGACAGTCCCACAAATAACTAAGAAAATGCTAATGATAAATACTGCATTATAATAAGGAATAACTTAACCTGCCCTGCCTGGAAAACACATTCAAATAAGCGTTACCTTGTGCTCTAGTGCAAATCAAATATGTCATCCTCATACCACTTCTCACCATGGCACCAGCCTATGACTTGTTAAGTCAGCAAATAGACAACTCTCTTGAGAGATCAACAAAAGAATCACTTCAAGCTAAATCTGAGTTGTAGATTGTTGTCTTGCCTGTGCTGGCTCAACAGCAGAGTAGAGGTTTCTGTATGTAGCAGTCTTATCTCAATACTGCAGAGATTGCTCTTCTGGCAACTTGAATAATAGTTTCTTCACTACCAGCTTTTCAGCCTTCTGCTTCTTACAGGTACCAGAGCAGTGCTTGGGACCAAATGCAAAAACCAAAAAAACCTGTTGTTTTTTCATTAGGGCTCTGAGCCATTAGTAAAACTTGCTCTAAACTTCCCATTTCCTTTTTCTGTTTGGTGTAGTTGACAATAGAGAAAATAAAACCCCCCAAAATATAAATACATGATGCACAGAAAAGTTGTGAATGCTCCGTCCCTGGCAGTGCTCAAGGCTGGGCTGGAGAGAGACTTAGACAGCATGGTCTAGTGGGAGGTGTCCCTGCCCACAGCAGGGGGGTTGGAACTAGATGATCTTAAGGTCCTTTCCAACCTGGACTATCTTATGATTCTATGAATTCAACAGGGCTTTTACTTTTGTCCTGCCACACTCTAAAAGCAAAACCAGATACAAATTATTACAGCAAGCAACAATCCACATGGATCCTTCTATCTCCTGCAATGGTATGTTAGCCAATGAGTAGAGCAAGTCAAAATTTACAAATTACAAAGGTGATGCTGGTGATTATCTGATTTTAATCTACCCTAGTACATTTAATCTACCCTGAGTAGGTTAAAATTACTCAGTCTTTTACAAACGCTTACTGCTTCTGAGAGGTTCCTTTGTTTAAAAAAAAAACCCAACAAAACAGACTCGAATCACTCAGACTTGCCTAAGAAATCAGGAGTTACAGGTGTTTTATTTTTAAGTCATAGCAGTTGTTCACCTTTCTTAACACAGAAAGAATACTTGTGAAGCAGAAAGAATATGAGAGTGTGCTGAAATACTCTGAAGACTCTTCCAAGGAACCATATGTCCAACAGTTACTTTATTTACTTCAGATATTCATTCTGCAAGCCTATCTTAATCAGTTTAATAGGTTAAAAAAAAAAATTGGCTACACAAATCACCTTAATCAAACTCCCATCAATATCTATTATATTTTGGTGATTGTATTATTATTACCTGCTTTGCAGTAAATTAGCAACCTAAACCAATTCTGCAAAATAACCTCCCCCTTCAAAAATCTAACTCAACAAAAATATAATTATTTAAAATCAATAACTAAGTCATTATAACCTTCCTGGGTAATGGGGTCATTTCTATATATCCCCCTACTTACAAGGCAATTTACCAAAGTCAAGAAAACCAGTTAGGTCTACATTTTCCCTTCTTGAATTTTTGCAGGATTAATACATCTCAGTAGAGTCAATAATGCAATCAAAAATATACATCCAGAGGTCATGTGCTATGCCTTCTCCCTAAACAAGCCTACAGGACAATTTCACAATAAATCTGACACTAGGCACACGGAATGTATAAGCACAAGTGATCCAACTCCAGATAATCATATTCTCTCTCATGCTTTTTTGCTTAATTAACCCACTAGCCAACCATCTCTGTTTTAATAGATTACTAAAATAAATCTGAATTCTAATGTTGGAATAATAGATTCTTTCTGTCTGTAAAATACACTTATTGCTTAAGAATCTCCTGGTTATTCCTGGTCATGCTTAGTGGTTCTGATTAGTCTTTCTCCACGAGTGGGGGTGGAGAGGAGGCTCCAAAGAGATGAGATGACTCCTTAATTTTTGCTATTCTTAAAATAGGGAAGAAGAATTAACCCACAGATGACAGACTTCAGCTACCCTGGTTGAGTAACTGACCAAAGACTATCACGACAGTGGCTCCCACCAGAATATCTTATGACAGAATTAGAAACACGCTCAAGTGAGACCCCACACCCTACAAATTTACTTTGAAATCAGGTTCAGCTAAGAGACTTGGGGTCACAGCCAGAGGGAGGGATTTACCCTGTTTGAAATGGTCTCTTCAAGGCAGGATGGTCTGCTACAAGATAAAGTCACATTTTTGCCAGACAAGTTGGAGCTTATGTGACTTCAGTTTCCAATAACTACTAATTCATCACCCATCACAAGCTCTATGCTCCCCATTTTGAGACTTTATTCTATTTTACCTGCCCATCAGTTTAATTGAATCAGAAGAGCAGTTTTGTGTGCCCTGCCCTTCCTTTCTGAACTTACATTCATTATCACAAACGATCCCTCAGCAATCAAAGAAACACTTTTTGCATTTTTGGTTCCTGGAAACCCCTACTGCGTGCATAAGCCTTGGCAATGAAGAGTAAGCTACATCAAACTGTCGTGTTTGACCTTTTTCTATAGGAGGTTTTCCTCTCTCCAATGATCTAACACATGTTGTCTCCAACCTATACCAGGAAGAAAGGATGAAATCAGAGCAGATTGCTGTGTTATGACCTGTTTTTTCTCCACCCTGCCAAGATTTAGCTGTAGCTGTCCAAAAAATGTAGGAAAGTGGTCCGGGGAATTTCACATTGGTTAGCCAGACTCTTTCAGATGAGCTCCTCAGTGAGACAGAACTTAACCTCAGGATGACTTTGAAGTTTATAAAAAGAACCATCATTTAAGTGGAAAGCTCTAACCTCAACAGAATGAAATTGGATGGACAGGGTGATGTAGCTGTGTAAAAAACAGAATCAAACTGACTCATCACATTATGAATTTTTACTGCACTGTTCATGCTAACACACTGTATTACTGACAGGCCCTCTGGCTTTCTGCAGTTTCACAGCCATGAAACTAGCCAGGGAATCCACCATCAACTGCAAAATTATAAGACAGGAAAGGAAAAAAAAAATGGTGTGGAATATGTAATTGCAAGAAGTTGGTTTTAATGCAATGAAGTTGGCAAGCTAAACTAACGTTCAGGAACAGTTATTTCTTCACATGCTGTTTGGCCACTACTTTCTCTATCATTCAGTCTTATCTACTGGGGCAATAATTCACTGCTGTACATCATTTAAAACCAATAAAACAATGTGCTATGAGAGCCAGGTCTAACCAAGTGGAAGAGGAGAAGAAAAGTATCAAGAGGGAGATAATTAACTCTTTTAGCTTCCAGGCCATTTTATGCAGACAGTAAAATAGAAAGAGGTAAATGAATTCCCCACTGATCTCCCCAGTTAGGACAGCTCGGCCGCTGCAGGGGTACAAGGTGCTTGCTGTTCTTGCAAGGCCCCTGTGAGTGACAGCTGTATTCCCTGCCCTTGAGTTTTTATAGCTGAAGCAGCACTGGGGGGTCGAAAGCAGGTCTCTGAGCACTCTCCAGCTCCACACAAGCCTGCCTGGCAGCTTTTCAGCAGACAGCACTTTTTGGGGGAACAGGGCAGCAGCATGAGGTCGAGTCATACACCAGGGATCTGCTCCTGAAGTGCATTCCTTGCAGAAGGCTTCAGCTGCAGAACACACGACATAGGTCATTGCTGTTAATTATTTTATCTTTTAAAATGAGGGGGGAAGGTTGAGTAAATGAGATCAGATCAATCAAGTTTAAATTATTCAATGTCTTAATATTTCTGAAGGGGACTTCTATTTGATTACTGAGCTCCTCCATCTCAGTTAATAATTAAATAATATGCTGGCAGGCACAATGCAGCATGATCATTTCTACTATTACTCATGATGATATCTGGTGCTCCACTACACATGTAGCTGGGAGTTAGTAGTTTTGGCAGATCATTAATTTCCCAGTTTAAATAAAAGCCTTAAAACCTTGTTGTCTGTAGTTAGGGCACATCCAAATCTCATAATGGAGAGTGTAAGGCTGTGGTGATGTAAAAGTTTCTGCACAGCTGAAGACAGAGTTAGACTCACTTCTGGTTATTTAAACTTGTGTTCTCTTGTAATCTTGCTATACTGTATTGTTTATTTATTACTGGACATGGTATTTCAGAAGGTATTGTAAACTAAGGCTTTTGACATGTGAAGTGCAGGGCTGCACTGGTCTTACAGGCGCTGGAACCACAGTTAGCAACAATGACTGTTTCTTTTGCTTTATCTATGTGGTCCCACAAAGCACAAGTTTTACCTTGAGATGAGCATGGTACCGAAGCTGTGCCTACTGAATCTTCCCACTGGGAACTACAAGTAAAGATATAGAATTGCTCTTTCACTGATTAAGATCAGGAAGGATTTGTGGGGGACGTTTTCCAAGAGGCCAGAAAGCACCATCACCATGACTTTTTCCATGCTGCTTGCTGCAAACTATCAGTCAAGACTATTTTGTCAATATTGTCAGTTACAATCTGACTGACCTGTATCCAAATTCAACCTATTTTATAACTTTTTCTGTCCCTTAACAAACAGATTTTGCTCCCTGATCATACCTACTTGGAAAAATCAGTCTCACAGACCTGGATGCAGTGATCAGATCGTTGCATCAGTACAGCACTAAAGATCTCTCCAAATCAAATCTATCTTTACAACAAGGAGCAAGAACTGTGTAACCAAATGTTTTTTACGTTAATCTAGTTTACTAGAAGAGTTAGTAAAACACTACATTTTGAAGCAGACAGGAAATTAAAAGAAAAATGGTATTCCCAAGCTTGCTCACCTCCTCAGCCCCAGCAGCTGGTGTAACAGCCAATTTAGGCTCTGGTGCTAATTTCACGACATCAGCCAAGGACACATTCGTTTCAGCTACGAGTCCTGCAATGAGAATCACAACTCTGATCAATGCAAAAAGCACGATGAGGGACTGGCAAATTAATACATTATATTGATCTTCTCTGGTCAGGTCAGCATTCAGGACTGAAGGATAAATGGCAGAAGATCTTACATTCCTGTGCGCTAGCCCAGGAAATTGGGACTCTGTGATTGAGTTCTTGCCACTCACTCAATTCGCACCCTGGAGAATATGTAAGCAGCAGAAATGCTGCTCAACAATATCAGTAATTATTTATGGTTACAACAATACAGTAAACAGCAGTGAAAATATGTGGAAGCAAGGGATTCAAGGGCAAAACATGACTAAACAAAAAGCAGGAACAGAAATGAAAACACTGTCAAAAAAATATCCTGGAAATTGTTAAATATATTTATATATAAGGAAACAGAATAATAGGGGAGTTCTGCTACTACAGCATTTTGCTTTGCAAGTGAATTGCAATTTCAGGAATTCCATGTACACCTACTAAGTACCCCAGGCTAACTGTGGAACACCCTACTTGTACACGGTAATATTATTATGAAACCCTTGCCATCAATATTTCATTTATATTAGCAAGTTTTCACTTTTACTCAATTCCTTTGCCTGGCCAAGAGTGAGTCAGCTGAAAGCATCAATCAAAAATGCCATTTAGAAACACACACTGCAAACCCCTGGGGCTTGGCTGGCAGAATATCTGAGCTAAGGAGTCCCTCCATCAGCATGGCATCTGAAATCTTCTCTCAAACGCTCTGTCAACCAAGCCTCAAGATTTCATATGCCAAACTGGCAGAGGGAATACTCATCTTCCATACACACGAAATATATGTGTACAAACTTTAATGACAGATTCACATTTTACATGCATTCATGGACAAGGAATTTGCCTGCAGCATTAGGTACTGGGAAGCTTCTGCTGGCTTCTGAAGCAGTAAGCAAAGTTTGAGTACAGAGAAAAACAGTTTGGAAAGTTGGCCCCCAAGGTGGAAAAATGGTTTTATTATGGCTTCAAACATACTGATAATCTAACAGGACTGTTTCTGCTGTCCTGCAAAAGCATACTTTGCTTGTCAAAATCCTTGTGCATTTTTTGGAAATAAACATGCCGAGTGTATTAAACACATCAACTCAAGTTTTCACTGTACGATTTTTCTGTGCTGTTTTCAAATGCAAGAGAGCATGTAGTGTTCAGATGCTATAACGTGACAGCAGAATTTGCTTCTAAAATTAAAACCTGGCTGATTTCTTCTGATGGCTGATGTTATCTTTTCCATGCTTGTTGCAATCCCATGATCTTACATGAATTTGTATTGAAGCTGTCCATGTCTTCAGGTCCAAATCCTAAAGATTCTAATCAAAAAACTAAGGCTAACAAAATTCTACCTAAATAAGGACTTAAGAATTTGATACACATTCCTTGACTTGTTTAGTTGTAAGATATTAGGAACTGTTTTAAATATAGGAATAGTCTCCTGCTTGGGATTCAACTCTTAAACGGCTGAGGGCCCACCCTTAACATACATCTGCATGCATTAATAGATATGTTAATTAACACTTTAAATCTGGGACTTGGACTGTTGCATTACAAGGAGTGATGTAGTACAGCAAGCAAAATGACTGGTCAACCTAAGAGTATCCCAAGCTTTATGCCTTTACAAGAGAAAGTGCATGTAGTCCAGGACACCTTGCGTATCCTTCATCTTGACATTTAAAAGCTGGAAGATACATACAGATTGAAAAACATTTACTTGGCCAGCAAAATGACTGGTTATGTTGTCCCTGCCCTCTCTGGCCTTCTTTGCTTGCACTGATCTTTTGTCTGGTTTGACATTTTAGCAACCCAGTTCACAGCCTGGTCCACAAAGCAGGGCAGCAAGCTAAACCAGCACCTTCAGTTGGCTGTATTCCCCTAAGAGTGGCACATCAAGGTAGCCACTCGACACATTAAGGTCCTAGGCCTTCCGCTGTAAGTACCAAGAGTTTTCAGGCCCTATCCCTTGGCTCAGAAGCAGCCACCAGATTTGAATTATAATGTGTTATTCTTGGGCCTGATCCAAGTGTACTAAGAGCAAAAAACCCCCTTTGACCTGAGCAACCTTCCAGTCAGATCAGCTTTATTCTCCCTTCTTTTTCAGTAATGCTAATCCCAAGTATTAATCAACTGCAATTAAACGCCCAGACCACTCAGAAGTATCTCCTCACAGTCTTACCGTGAATTGCTCTGTAAGCACTTCCTAAACAAGCAGAGTTGGTGGTATCGATAGTATACACTGGTGCATTGAACACATCAGACAGGACCTGAGAAGTATCAAAGCATTGGTTACATATGTCCAGGAACAATAAGGGACAAGCAATCCCCTATCACTGCTCAGGAAAACAAATAACTACCATACACACCAGACAAGCATTTGGGTATCCAGGGACAGAAGCACTGCAGGAAATGATGAGTCCCGAACTTGTCACACAAGATGGTACTGGTAAATCTGAGCTAAAGTTGTAGCTGCAGCCAGGAAATCAAGTCCCATTTCCCTCCAGATCTCTTTATTGCAAGTTCAGAGGAGTCCGGTTTTAAGCGCTGCCTCTCTCATAAGCCTACACAACCACCCCATGCCAAAGACTTACATCAAGGAGATCTAATCAAGGAGATTTGCTCAGTAATCCACAACTGGTGCCTGTTTTCTTCCATCACATTTATGGCTGAGCCAAGCAGAAAGGAAGGAGAGAGGAACCAGTCATGGGTCCTCAGTTCTTAACTTTGATAAAATAGAAGTTCCAGCAGAATGAAGGCCTGCTAAGCCTGTCTTCATCACCTCCACCATTCCCATCATATTAGGGTTAGCAGAAAGAATGACATGGGATCTGGTTACAGTCTACATTTACTAGGAATTTTCCTGTATTCAAGGGATCCTGAGCTATGAAGATGTACTGAGACACTTCTCAACTTGGCTTGAGCTACACAAAGAAAATTTTACAGGCAAAGAATTTGTCATGGTATCAAACACTAAAGATATTTGACCGTACATTGTTCTGCACTGAAATAAATACCAGGCATTGTGAATTCACTGAGCACATATGCTCTTCTCCACAGTGTAGGTTTAGGAAAATAGACACAAAAGGGGAAAAATTAACACATATTTGGACAGGGACAGAGGAGGTTCAATAACACTTTTCCAAAAATGTTGTCAACAAACTCCATCCATTTCAGTTTCATATTCTCTAGGATTGCAAGTCCCTCATGCTGAGCACTATAAGAAGCAGGTAACAATTCAGATTTAACTCATGCTGGTGTTATTACTTTTGCCATAGGGAACGAAAAATCGCTCAATTTACATCCAGACAATTAAGTCTAAATAACGCCAGAGTGCCCAAGAATCCAAACCATTTGAATTAGTGATATACAACCCTGACCCAGGAATTCACAGCCCTACTGATCATGGGCCCCATGGCTTCATAAAAGATGACTAAGAAGTTCAGTTCATATATGCTACAGAAAAAAATTGCAAGTTTTTTAAAGGATTTTGCCTCTTTCTCTGAAAGTTTGTGGGGAATCTGCAAATCAAAACCTTTGAAAATCACCAATTATCATCATATTAAACAAAGGTGGCTGGCTGCTCACTAGAATCCAATGAAAGCCCAAGATTATACACTTAAAACACTCTTCTGGTAAGATAGCCAGGTCAGTAATGTCTAACTTCATTTGCACGCAAGTATTGAGCAGTACATGAGCTTCAATGCTAGAAGACAAATGGAAAATTAATCACAGTATCTAATAAGAAACCCTCTGGAAATTATAAGGTCACAGAATGCTGGTTTCCACTGCCCATCCTGCCAGCCAATACTACCGTAGTGTTTCAGCATATTTCCCATCTGCTTCTTCATCCCAACTCTGATAGGTATTTCTTTTCTTAAGCTTGAATTGTACATTCCTTTGGACAACACAGGTCTATTCTGCATCTCCACAGAGCCTTGTACAGTGCAGCTCTGTACTGAATGCTAATAAGTGCTCTAAAACTACAAATAACAACTACCTTTTGTGTCACATCATTATAAAGTTAAAATTATTCAAAGATCATATATTCAGGAAGTCGTTTGGAACTGTGGTATCTCCCATTAATAACTTTTAAAGAAACCGTTAGAGGTTTTACTGTTAAAAATATTTCAGTGTTTCATGTGGTCATTAATCAAGGACCACATCTGTTATAAAAAGCTTCCCAGAACTGCAGAGAAACTGCTCTACTATATTTTTTCTCTTTAACAGATTTTCCTAAGTTGCCTCCTTTGCAGTGTAAAATATAGGAGTTACCAAATGTTAATTAAATGATAGCCTTTCGTAGCCCTGGAACAAATTATCCAAAATTGACCATGATAAGGGTGGAAGCTGTTAGTCTTCACGCAACTTATATGGTTTCTGAGATTCTGATTAAATTAAAAAGAAGGATCCAATTAACCAGTGATTTAATTAAGTGGATGGCATTGTATTGATCATATTATTTTAAGACACTTCTAAGGAGTTTTAAAAGCAGCTGTATTGTTACATGTGAAGAGCAATCACCACAGCCACCACTCCTCCCATCCCCACGATTTTTCAGCTGTGCTGCAGAATTACATGCTGTAAGACCATTCTGTTCTCTGTCTATACTCCACAGCAAGGAGATACTCCTGGGATCTAAATTGGAAATGCAGCTTTAAAAACAAACTCATCTATTACTCCAATCTCTTTCCTGACATATTCTTAGTAGAATTACCCCAGTAGGGACCAATGTTTTAAGCAATTAACCTATCAGTTAATTTTCTAACGTCAAGTTCTTAAGCAAAATAACCAAAGCAGATGAAGAGACGTGACATCTAAAGGCAAAACATGCCAAATTTGCTGTGTCCTAATCAGCTGTACAGCCAATGGTTATACAAACATGTTTTAGATGCCTTAGGAGAAAGACAGTTTTTCACTCTTTGCTCTTCAAACTCCATTTAGTCCAGCTCAGGTTTTGCAGAGCAGATGACCTTCTTTTCATATTATTATTACTGTCAGAGTATGGTATTAGCTGAAGCTGGCCTCTAGACTTTCTTTAGCTGATGGAAAGGGATTAGCATCTCCAGAAAACAATTCACCCTGTGCTGATCAACTCCAGTGCCAGGACTTAGCCCAAGATTAAGACCTTTTGATGTAAATGTCTACCTCCAGGCTCAATGTTGGAATGTGTAGTCAAAGGAGAGCTTGTCAAGGCAGTCAGCAGAGTGCAGAAAGCTCTCAGGTTCACTCAGAGGGAGACATATACATTTGGTAAGTCAAGACATCATCCGGTTTCCTTTATAACGTAACTGACTGGATCTCTCCTGACTATTACAGGATTGACAGACCATATACACAACATCACAGATTATTGGATTTGGGCAAAATGAATCCCAATCCAGATGTCTAGCTTTGTGCTAATAAAAGCCAGGTGAGAGGCCTATTACTATGTGTCAGCAAGGCTTTGCCAAATCTCAACAGGTAGAAACACCTGGTAGTCTGTTCCCAAAAAGATGGCTGAATGATCTTAACCATGCCTGGATGTGCAGCAACAGCAGCAGAGGAAGGTGAGAAGAGGGAGGGTGGACTGTGCAAAAGAGTAGCCTCTCCTCAGTATGTGACATGATGCTAACAAGTAACAAATACTCAGAACAGCAAGGGCAGAGTTTTGAGGTTTGTATGGGGGATTTTATTTGTTTGAAGTGGAATTTTTTGAGTGTTTAACACGAGCATAACCACACTCCAGTTTAAACCCATAGTCCAACTTTGATCTAAATGACAAAACCCACAAAAATCTCAAGAATTTGTATCAAGTCTCTTATTGATTTCTTTGCTGGTTGATTTAAGTAATGAGACTGGGAAATCACAGGGCTTTGGATACACACATTCATAGAACTAGTCAAGTAGAAGAAGCACCGGGCTAACAGTTTCCACATTAAATCTGAAGAAAAGCTCAAAAGACCTGCAGCAGATTCACAATCCCATTTCCACACATTCCTGTGCAGCTGCACTGATTTGAATTCAGTATAGCAAAATAAAAATGAAAATGTAACTGCAAGTTAAAGCGAAGTATTCCATTTTCTTCTTACCTGTAAGATCTTTTTATTGTGTGATGCACCACCAGTAGCCAAGATCCTTGTTCTGGGCACTGCAGTGTAACACAACATATAGATCAGACTGAAGCGCATATTGTCAAGATTTGTACTACTGAACCAAGCAATGAGAACAAGGAGGGGGGAGTCAGATGGTCTGGGCTCTCTCCCTGTATCTCTGATTTACCTTCTGTAAAAAAGGAGATAAGACTAATTACCCACCTTTCCAAGGCACATTAGAACACTTCCTAAGAAGAGGCAACATAAATATTGCAGATCTGTTACTATTATAGTGCTATCAAAGTCAGAGAGACTTACAAAAGAGATATACAGTAAGAAAGGCAGAGTGTTATCATACTACAGAGCTCTGGTTTGAGGTCAGATTGGTTTGGCTCATAGCTGTACATATACAGACTGACAGATAACCTTTAAAATCAGCAATATTTTTAAACTTATCTCCTTACGATGTTCACAGTCAGAGCTCAGTAAATCTGGGCAATCCCTATCTGCTTGAATGACAAGGAAGTGTGTCGAAAGGTAATTAGAAATGGTCTAAGTCACTTCAATAAAATAAAAAGTATCTGAATCTTCATCCAGTGCAAACCCACAGCTTTGGGGATGATAAAAATAAATTATCCTGTATTCTGTAGTCTCTAAAGAAACCCACCTTTCCTTCTTACATTCCTGAGTCCTGTGCCTCATCATTTATTTGTGTGCATGCTCCTCTGGAGCACAGAATGTGATAAGCCATACATTCATCCATAACTGCACTTCACCAAGGCATTATGAATGCAAGTAGTCCAAATGATCTCACTCAAATTCTTCAAAGGCTTAAAACAAAATACATGTATAAATACTTTGATACCGTACATTTAAAAAAAAATCTAAACAATTAACCTGATTTATGACACTAGGAAAAGATACCATCACGTATACCCTCCCAAAAGCGGAATTTTACTGTGGTTATTGTTTTGCTATCTTAATCTCTTTTTTAATAGAAGTTAATTTATGTCTCACAAGGCAATGTTGGTCAACTTATACTGATGCCCTAAATAACTTATTGTCATTTATCCTTTCAAGTATCTTAATGAGAAAAGCCCCAAAGACAGAACTGGAAATAAACAAAAGAGGCAGCTCACTATGTCAGATCTAGACACAGAGCGAGGTGCTCAGGTGAAGTCTAAGATCCAGACAAAGCCTTGCATGGGGGACTCCATTTTGCTGATAAATTTAATTTTATTTTCCTCTTTGGAGGATATTCAGTGATGCTCAAATTGGGTTTTAAAAGCCATCAGGATCTCTGTCAATGTCAGTAAACAAATAAAACAAACAGCAGAGCGATTCCTCAGGGAAAACAAGTTTCAATTATGCCAACACAGAGTGACAGATCCCTGCCAAGATTATCACAACAACGTAATAGCACAGAAACCAGTGAAAAATAACTAGTAAGCCCATGTTCCTAGAAACCAAACTGAACTCTAAATGATTTGATTAGTAGTTGCAATTCCTTCTTGCTAAACTTTGTTGTGAATACAAATTCTTGAAGAGCTACAGTATCCAACATGAAAACACCGCATTTCAGAGACAGCCAGCAAGGCAGAATGAGAAACAAACATGTTCGCTACTCTTCACAGCAGCTAAAACTGAAGAATAAGGCTTGTTTGCACTTCTCTGCCTCTGCAAAGGGGCTTCATAAACTGCTATGTTATTACCATCAGGGAAGAACGGTGGACAATATATAAGCGGTAAAGCCAAACAGCAACCACTCCTGTGAAAACTGCAAACATACGTTGGCTCAACTGCTTCTTAGGCTTCCACCTGCATGCCAGCTCTGTTTTAAGGCTTCTGCTCCACAGCTTTCCAAATGTTTCAGAGCTCTGTCAATATATATTGCCACCTGCTTGCGCTGAGGCCAGTAAGGCTGATTTGTGCCTTCTACCTCACTCAGTGGCCCTGTAACAAATAACATGCTTGCTTTGGGAATCAAGGACTGGACAGGAGACTTACCCCTTGCTAAGTCAAAAGATTCAGGTTTTGGCTATGTTATCAATTTATGCCATAACTGTAACAGTTCTCAAGTCTAAAAGTGTTTAACACCCTGATTGCCTGACCACCCATCTTAATCCAGACTAATCTTTTCATAGAAAAATACTAAAAATTATTTCAGTATGTAGCTAACCTACATGACAAAATAAATTAACTTGATTTACACTGCAAAGTTTGTAATGCGTTTGACACTGTCCCACACGAAATCCTTGTCTCAAAATTGAAGAGACATCAGTTTGATAGGTGGACCACTCGGTGGATACAGAACTGGCTGGACGGCCGAATGCAAAGAGTTGTGGTCAATGGCTCAGTGTCCAGCTGGAGGCCAGTGACGAGTGGTGTCCCTCAGGGATCGGTGTT
>JBCJKH010058249.1:8476-23679 GCA_039877255.1 Loriculus beryllinus
GCAAGAAGTAGCATATTGTCCATATGGACTATTCAGACGACAGGAAATAATAGCTCTTTTTTGTATTCCCGGTGCTCTCACTGTAAACCCAACTGCTTAAGTGTAACTTCTGCTGCCACCATCATACCCACACAGGGGCACTGACCCTATTCATGTCTATGCAGCTATTGCAAGATGTGAGCAGAAAATAAAATACTTTGTATCAGAATCAGCAACGTCATATATTAATATTATCATGAGCTTCTGTATTTTTAACCTTTTTATTCTGAAGCACTAACACAGAATCATAGCATGCATGAGTTTACACAGGGTTTCTCATTATCAGTGTCTACTGTGCCAGGATCATTTCCCACAACACATGCGTGCTACACTTGCCTACTTCTGAAAGTTATTTCCTCTCTAAGGAGCATGTAAGTATACCACTTAGACACTCCATATACTGCATTATCTTTAACTCAGATTTTGTGTGGGTGTAAGATGCAAACACAGATTTCATACATGGAGAAACAGCAGAAGGTTAAAGAAATCTCAGTTATAAGCATACAACCTATGCAAACAGAAGGAAAGAGCTGGACTGTGGAACCTAGATGTGATCAGGAGACCATTTCACACAGACAGCCACCTTCACAGAAAGTGCCATTTGTCAGAATTTGCTAGATCTTAAATAGACAGGAGCTGAAACTAGACATCAAATAAAATGAGGTAATGCTGAAATACACAAGAACAGTAGTTAAAAACTCAAAGAAAATCTAGGAGTCTCCTAGAAAACTTTCAGAAACAGAAAAATTATTTAGAGGCATATCAGGGATCAAGAAAGGGAACATGAGACAGTGGGATATTCCAGGGACAACTAGAATAAAGAAAATGTCAAAGGTTTAGCTTTTGGATGCATGTTATATAGCAGCAGCTGCAGTCTGCAATTCAAATTAATGCAAAACAGACACATAACCTGGCTGCAAGGGAAGGCAGGTGAAGGTATTTTAAATAGCAAACATTCCTCTATTTAAAGAGTCAGCATGTGCCTTTCAGGCAATGTCTGCCTTCCCTGAGTTTTAATCAAGGCACTCTACTGTGGCTATTCCACAAGATGCTTCTGTCTTCACCTACTGCCTCTCAGATTTGAGATCATTGCTTAAACCAAGCCAAAAAGATAATAAAAAGCAGTTCAAACAGATTTCACTCTCCATTCACCCAATGAGTCAATGTTTTATTCAGTTTTAAGCCATTAAAGCTCAGAGGAGTTTTATTTAAAAGAAGTTTCTGAGATCCAACATTTAATGGAAAATCAAATCCACCAGAACAACTGATATGGGAGCAGCAATCAGCCTTAACTACTTAACAGGTGTTTTTATTTTCAGTAACATCCAACTCTGAATTCAGAGCCCTGTAACACTTTGCCAGTTCCACTGGGAGTATTCTATAGTCTTTTGTCTTGCTTTCTGAACTCATACTCACTTAGCTCTGATAATTTCACACCCATCTGCACTCAGTTTTATCTATGCATAAACTACCACACCCATATCCTTCAAGACTCCCAAGACTTTTTTGATTTTCTATTACTTCAGGAATTCAATCCTATGGAATAAACTTGATTTTCTCCTCAGCAGCCTTCTCAAGAAAAACACCCTCTTGGTGCAGGTGGTCTGACCTACTTCAAAATTTTTTTTAGGGGAAACTAACAGAAACTGCTTAAAATTTTAGAAAAAACTGTGATACACACCTTGTCACATATCACTAACTGATGACATCAGGAAAACTGTCTCAGAAGAGTTTAATTGGTTTATAAAAATCTAAGCTGTTTTCAGAGCATTACTGTCTTCATTCAGCACAACAGAAATATTTTAACCTACTGGTAATTGTATTAGTTCCTAAATCTGATTGAGTCTGAACATTCTGCACCCATGAACTGGCACACAGTAGTGGGAAAGTAGATTCAGAAGAGATTAAGTCAATACTTCCTACAGGATTGAACAAATCGGTTTCAAACTTAAAGAGGAATGGAGGTGCAAAAAGGCAGAATACATTGTACAATGCTGATTTAATAGTACCTAATATTGTTGTCTCTGAATATCCTGGAAGTCTCAGTCCCACTTCTAGTGAAATTCACAGCAGAAATCCTCAGACACACAGAGTAAGGGAAGAGAATTGCAACTCCAACTTCTACACACAGCGGGATTCATTTAAGAAAATTCTTCTACAGGTAGAGACCTGGATTCATCTTCATTAATTTGATGAGCACCTGGCAAGTATGTCATTGCCCTAGACTCACTTTCTACAAAAAAGAATCACGAGAGGCAATTCCAGAACAAACAGGTAGAATATCCAAAGACATCTGTGTTTCTTGCCACTCAGTGTAAGGCAGCAAAGTGTATGGCTTAAGAAGCTGGAAAGTATTTAAAATATGTTAAGATGCTTCATAGCTGACTGCAGTTTCAGAAAAGAAACTGAGTTCATAAAAGCTTAATTGGAAAAACAAGGAACAAAATTGGGCTATCATTAGCATTTCCACCACCACCAGTAATTTTAGAACTATTCTGCCCGTAACAATTACATTTTGTTGTGTTTTAAAGATCTTTGTTCCTATAAATAGGCAGAGAAAAATTAAAGGATTAGGTTTCACAGAAAAACATGACTAGCAACAGAATATTTATGTAGTTTGTCCTCTTAATATTTATCATTTATGGAAGAATTTCTTCTACCCAAGAGCTTGGCAAAAAGGCCTTGAAGAGAGAAGTAAATGAAACAATCAAGGACATGCACTAAGTCTCAGGTAGCTGTTCAAACTGAAGTTTGATTAAAAAGTTAGCAACCCCTAGCTTATTAACTCTTTTTTTTTTCTTTTTCAAAAGAGAGATTCCTAAGATTTTCCATGTGCAAAAGTTCAAGGCCCAACAATTCAAATACTAAAATGCTTACATTAAAACATAAATATTTTCATTCTAATAAGCTGCATGCAGTATTAAGAATTTTTTCTATGAACAGTATAATTTAGTTTCTCAGGAAGAAAGGAAACACATGCTACAAAAAAACTAGGACAGGAAAATACACACACTATACTTACTTATGCCAATGAAAAAAATATTATTAACAGTAACAGCTTCAGAGAGTAAAAATAAAATCACAGTGAAGACAAACATTTGACAAGACACTGTAAAGTCTTCAAACTACTGAGCTCAGCTCATTCAGTGAAAGTCATAAAATAGAATAACTTACAGGATGAGGGATTAAAATAGAGAAAGTTTAGGATGACTACTGCTTGAAAGCATCACAAAGATTTCATCTGTTGACAGAGAACCTACCTGATTCTGAGGACTGTGTTACTGAATGGTGGAAACTGTTTTCAGTGACTGCTAATAATCTCATGCCTCTCTCCACAAAATAATCATATAGCATTATCAGAGAAATCAGCAAGTACTTTTCCAAGACCTCTTCCATCAAACAAGAAAAAAAATACACGTAAACACACCCCAATGAGACCATACAGTTCAGGATGTTCCTTTTCACTTTTCCTCTCCCTCCCACTAGTCAGCAATATGCAAATCGGAACTTAACTGGATGAGAAGCTCTTCTTACTTATATTGCACATTAAAGCAATGAAGGAAAGTCCAGATCTAGAGGAAGAGAACACTTATCATAGTAACTAATAGCTCTGAATGACCACACCACCTCCTTTCCACTAAGACACCCTTGCTCACACACAACATGGTAACTGCACTTCAAGGAGTTAGAAATCACTCTTCCTTAAAAAAGGCTTCTGACTGCACATAAACTCTCTAATGAGTAGCTAGATATTCTTGCAAGTGAGTAATGTCACCTTACATTATATTTAAAGCATAGCAAAGCAGATACACAACTTTACAATCTTATTCAATTAACACTAGCTTTTCATTTGCACAGCATGAAAGCCAGTCTAAAGGTCGTAGAAGATGGCATCTTCTTAATTTTCAAAGTCAGACTACAGTTCCTAAGGGATGTCAGTTAGCAACCTTGGAAACTCCTATTGTGAGACAGCTTTTAGAGACAGAGCAACAGAGTTGTCAGTCTAAGCTTAATAGGAACTGACCCTACACAGACGAATGAACACACTGCTTTCAATTAGGAATGGACTTCTGTTCACTCCTTTACTGAGGACTTTGAGTAACAATTAAAATTGTTAGTCAATGTCATACCATGACATCAAAACAGCCTACCCAGAGTCATAAGGATTCAAGGACCTATCACAGCTCTCTTCTAACACCAGGTTAATACCAGTTGCCAGCAAACTGTCTTTGAATGATTCAAACCAGATTATCATGATTTTCTTGTTAAAGTACAGTTTAATTTGTAATGGAAATCCATTTGTCTTAATACAAATTGTAAGAATATTCCAAGACCCCCCAGAGCCCATCACCACCTGCTGAGATAAGCAATTTGCAGTCACTGACATTTTTGTTTTGTCTTTTGGTTTATTATGTCTTCAAAAAGGGGCCTTTTCCCCGGTATTGAGAAAAAAATCTTCACCATTCAAGTAAAATAAAAAAAAAAAAAAAAACCAAAAAAACCCACTTTCAAAACACCAAAGCCAGAAATGATAATATTTTCCAGAGAAACAAAAAGGGTTTTGATTAAATATACTGCAGGCAGGAAGAAGGGAAAGTGAGGTGCATTAAAAGCTGGAGAGACACTCTTTGTCCTTGGAAAGTGTCTCTCACAGCTATGTAACATAGTGGTCTGTCAGGCTCTCCCAGACAGGGCTCGAAGCTTCCCGTCCAAAATTAAGCAGCACAGGCATTTTCTGAGGGGTATGACCAACTAGCATTCACATTAGAAGCACTTTAGGAAAAAAACAGCTTGTACAGTGTAAGCACATTGGGTTTCAGATCTGCAGCTGGTAGCACAATACTAAAATACCACCCCAAAAACATAAGTTTCCCTAGCTGTTACTTCCTTGTTAGCTTGCATGAGCTGCAGAAGACATTTTATTTAATGTTTGCTCCCAATTAGTCAGTATCTGCACATTTACACCTCTCAGAGAATTCAAGACTGTTCCCTTGGTCAATCAACACCACCCCTGTATGCCTACGGCTGGCAGAGAACTCAAAAGCCTTCAACAGAGAGAAGTTAAACGTTACTGCATTCAAGAGAGGTCATACACAAGATAAAATAGCACTTATTGTCCACATTTTTCAAACTGGGAATAATTTTAAGTTCCATGCATCTCAAGTGGATTGTAACTACAGCTTAAGAACAAATAAAACGAACATGCACAACCAGTCACCCTTAAAATTAAACACACCTTCTACATAAGAATGAACTGATTACAAACACTGATGTGGATCAAAATTACAGAGCACACAGAAAAGGAGTCACTGCAAATAAATTTTATTGTGTTTAACATTCCTTTTGTCTAGATTGCTGTATAACATAAGCTACACAAATGATAAGCAGAGAATGTCTTTTCATGAATGGTACCTACCTTACTTTACGCAGGCTTTTCTGTACCAAGAACAATCTAGGTCTAGAGAAAGACATTTGAGACTTTAATCCATCCTACAAAAAGGTATATTTGGCAAAGAATTTACTGTAATATACAGATACTATTATCAGATGTTTTTCACTTGTTAAAAACAAAACAATTTTAAAAGCACATGCTCAGTTTCGGTGGATTTGCTTTCGTTTACTTAAGAGAGTACTTTCTCAAAACTGTTATTAATTCTTTACAAGAAACAAAGATACCAGGTGCCTTCAGAGAGAGAAGTCCACAAGAAAGTTTGTCTGCATCAAAAAATATCCCCTTTAGAGTGGGGTTCCAATAAAAACCAACAACACATTACACTCTATGAAGCTTCAAGCTTTCCAGCACTGTGATGTTCCCTTTCCTTGCAGCCACAATTTTTTTAAATAGATTTGTAAAGGTAATTTGGTTTGCAATAACTTATTTATGGAAAAAAAAATCAGATACTGACTTCTATTTTGATCTCTCTGCCGCTGGCCACTTAATCTCTCTGGAGTCAAACCAACAGCATAACGAGTAAACTGAAAAATAATTTGCATGATTGCATCTTGTTAAGCTGAACAAACCACCTGTTCAAATAAGCAGGTCTCATATACACCAGATGTTTGCTCTGCCAAAAGCAAATGGAGACTTACAAGGTGACAAACCACTTTTGTCAAACTTTAGTCTCTGTCTAAACATGCAAATTGTAAATACCTTGTGCAAATATACACATCATAACATCCCTAAAAATGGAACTGTTTCACAATTTTCCTGTAAAGTGTGATCTTTGTTATTTTTCTCCCATTTTAGTCTCTGGTGATGTTCTAGAAGTACACTAAGTAACTAGAAACCACAGAACTGAGCTTGCTTGCAACACAGCAACCAGTATCCTCACAGGCAGCTTGTAGCCTTGATGTAAAAGGCACACAGTGCCTTTTACAAAAACATATTTTAATGCATGTGAAACTAAAAATGACACCTTCTATTAATGGAAGGATAAAAAACAAACTGCAAAGGTGCACCTACAGAAAAGCTGGACATATTTCAGCTATGAGCCAGTGTTCCACTGCAGCACAAGTACAAGATAACAGGAAGAGTCAACACTTAAAAATATATTCTCATGCACTTAAAAAAACTTCTAATATATTAAAAAAGAAAAAGGGAAAAGAAAATGAGTAATACAGCAACAGCATGCCCTCATGATTGGTGTTCCTATAGGCAGCAATTAAACCTACTCTTTCCATTTTTGTTTTCCTTACACAGCAAAGTTTGCAAGGAAAACAGTTCAAGACCTGGAAAGGTTTTTATTTTGACCTGAGCTCATAAACCTTCAACACTTGAGTCCCACCATCTTCTTGAAACCCATGGTATCTTGGGTGGAAGTGATTCTATCTCTTCCTCTAGCATACAAACAGCATTAGTTCCTTGTATCAGTAGGGGAAAAAAAAAAAACATATATATCCATGAAAGTGTGTGTACAGTATTCTAAACATGCTATGAAACCTACCTGGCTTGAGGAATCAATAATGACTGAACTGCGAGAGTTTACTAAATGCAGGCCACTGATGTGCTATATGATCAGGCAATAGCTGTATATTGTGGCCCTTTCAGTGCAAATCAAATTATACTTTCAATTTTCATAAACCTTTAAGTCAAAATATAGATTCTGATGAGTTACAAGGAAATGCAAATAAACCATGTCATTGTTTCTAAGAAGAAGAAACACATTATAACTAAATTAAATGTATGAAATCCAATACTGGAAAACATTGTTTCAGTCCCTCAACTGCCACTGACAATGAGGTAAAACAGGTTAAGTTTGGGATTTGTTTTACTGAGGGTTTTAGTGGGTTTATTTTATTTGGTTTCGGTGTTCTTTGTTTGGGGTCTTTTTTTCCCCCTTTCTCCTGCTATTTCAGCATTAAAAAATTTAAATGGCTACTAAAAGCACATCTACTTATTCAAGGTCCCTGGAGTTCTATGGAACACCCACAAAGCATCCTGTGCACCAAAAATTACTGAATTTTCCAAAACCAAGAAGAATTTGGGAGATGGAGAAAGCAAGTGGAGCTACAATAGAGCTTTATTCCTAGCAGTCGTAACTTTCCTCAGGTACTGATTGTCCAAGCATTACCTCTGCCATCAAGACAAGCTCCTTACGTTCTCATCAAATATAGGCCATCATTTAAATTCCTCTTAAATGATCATAGTATTTATTAACATCTTTTAGAGATACACATCAAAACATCACATCTGACCAGGCTGTTAGAAGGAGAGCATTTAAACTCAGTTCCTCAATGCGTAGCATCGGTATGGGACAATCACCTAACCTGGATGTCTTTTAAGATTCTGACTCCTCCTACTTTCTCTTTATTAGTCTGAGGCATCACATAATAGTACCCAACAACAGTATACATACCTCACTGCCCACCAGCACTAAGACACATGGGATTTGTGTCAATTTTTGGCATGGATAGGCAGTTTCAGTGTTTGCCTCATAAAATAACTCACAAGAGATGACTGTACAGATTATTCTTTCTCCAAGTTACATTTCCAAATAATAATCCTAAGAGAGCTTTATTCTCTTATCCTCACAGTAAATTACGTTCCTTGGATCAGAGCTGTAAGACTTTATTACTTTAAGTTAGTGATGAAAGATTTAATCACAATATTTGTTAGATTTAGCCACTGAACACAGGCTTTTCCAGAACCTTAGAAGCTCCAGCAAGAGTCACAGTAGAAGTTCCCAAATATTAATACTACTGGCAAAATTCTGGATTTACCATAGATTTCCTCCCAGTAATCATTCACAGCTTGAATTAAGCAATAAAGAAATCCATCACTGGGTCCACAACACCATCTGGGAGATCAGGCTTTTGGCAGAGAAAAATGGAACAGCAATTGCCCAGTAGCACAGGAAATCAATGATTTCTCCGCACAGGGGTGAGAAACAGGCTGCTCCTGCTGAGCACGAGATCATTTATTTCCCATTCTGCCAGCAAAGCTGCTTTGTACGTGCAGTGAGCAAGGTCTCCGTCACACTGTCAGGACAAGTGGACACCATACCAGTATGTTACACAGCGAGCTATGCAATCTCAACAAGCTAAGGAGTGTGGAGACACCAGTCGCCTTCAAGAGCCTTTTGGCACAACGGTTTCAGGCTAGGTAGGTAACAAGTGTCCCAATACACCACTGATTTAAATTCATCTCAAATCCCATCAATTGGCAAAGGATTCAACCGAACTTTGACAATATCTGGACCAAGAAAACCTGGCTTCCCTTTCCCCTGGTAATAGGATATTACTACTTACTTCCAGCAACTGGAGCTCCAAAACAGGTGTAAAGGTATTTTTTTTTTTTTTATTTTAAGCACAATCCTTAAAGGGGAGATGGAATATTAAAAAAAAAGTGAGCATATTATCCAGGAGACAGGAGGCCACACTGGCATCCTTCCAGGCTGCACTTCTTCATAACTAAACCACAAGTTTATTTACATATACAACACAAAACAGAGATGAATCCTATTTTATTGAGAGGATTTACAGGAACCAGAATAGTAACACAAGATACTCTGTCAAGGTCACAGCAGAGACCACCACTGATCAGCTTTAAAATTCCAACTCCTTCCTCAAAGTTACTAGCCTTAGTGCACCTTGGAGCATGAGGCAAAGTAAGAAGGATAGGAGTTAAGAGTTTCCCCAGACACACACTTTTGCTGCAGAACTTCCCATCCACATTTCTGCTCTAGGCCAAAGTCCCCAAGAAAGCCAGAGTAATGCAATCATAACAGGCATGTATGCAGTCATCAAGAACCGAACTACTGCCTGTAACTGGCATCAGAGGTTACTGATACAAAACAGCAGATGGAAGGGAGTCCTGGTCAAGCCAGACTTGGCCCCGATTTGAACCTGTGCTTTGAATAAGCAGCTTGTCCATTAACCAGCCTTCTCTAAGATCAAAGGATACTGCTGTAACTGTTTCCAGAGCTATGCCTGTATATTAACCACCATAACTGCAGATTTGTTAGGATCACCACTGGACATAGCCAAGTACTGACCTGTATCACCGATATTTTGCAGCATTTTCTGACAGCTACACTGTTACCTGTATAGCTGTGAATCCTTGAGACAGAATCTATAAAACAGCTATATTACAGCAGAAACATCTTGCTCGTTAGCAACTTCTAGCTTCTGAGGGAGACTGGTTGCTTATCTTTCCACCCACATTTTACACCTCTATCATTTCCTCAGTTTAATAAGTTACATGTGTAAATGCAAATATCTGCCTTATTTCTCTAGAGTCACCATTGCTCTAAATCAATTCAGGTCATGCTGAAATTAGTATTGCCCTTCACCAGGTTAACAGCTTCTCCAGTTTTGCTATAATTAATATATGTCCGTAGGTAAATTACAAATAAAGTGAAAGACAAAGAAGTAGGATTACTCTGTAGTATGTTTTCTTGTAACTCCATCCTCAAGTTCAACAAGAAACCTCTCAAAAATCTCACCCCACCAGAACTTAATTAATCAGCAAAAAAGAGACAATGCTTGAAGGTGTCAAGAAGAAATAATATGTAGCCTACAACAGACTCCTCAATAAATGTGGACACCATACACAACCCTACCTGTTTTCCTGCAAAAGGGAAAAAGCTCACTCATTTTCTAAGCTTCCACCTTCTTCATAGTCCATTCTAGCTGCAGTAAGATTCATCATTTGGTCACTCTGGACAGCAGTAGGCCTGCATTTATCATGGTGAAGTACATCTTCATTGTATGTTCTTACAGTTTATGGAAAGGCAAGTACAATGACTCACAGAACTGCTGCAAGAAAAATCTGAAACAAGTTAACAGAATGAGCTTCTTTAAAATGACATCCTACATTTCCGACATGCAGAGCCAGAACCACATCACACTTCCAGCTGACAGATTAAGAGCCATTATTTATCATAAACGGCAAGACCATCACTGAGGCTAAGTAATGCTTCATGATACGCTCCTGTTCACAGATCTTAAGCACAGGACAGGCACCGAAAGGCCTGATTCTATGTTCTAGAAAAATGTGATTTTTTTTTTTACTAATGTACTATTCCTTTTGGAAAAGTACATTTTCTTCATGCTGAGAATGGTCACCATGAAAATTCTTACCTGTTTTCCATCTAGTGTGTATAAGCGTTTAACCACCCCTGAATCCAGCTTGATGGCATCAGTTATATCAGTAAGAACCTGTTCAAATGAATGTGCTGTCTTCTTGTTGAGCAGAATCCGGACTGCTTTTCGTGGCTTCACTCCGCTCCTGATGATAGTGACTAGTTTAGGCCTAATGAAATCCTTATTTTCTTTTGCATCTGGAGTACCTCCTTTAGCAGTGGCAAGAGAGGGCACTGAACGAGAAGTAGAAGTTGTCTTAACATTCACTGACCAGTTTGGGTTTACATTCTTCGTATACTCCAGTTTCTTGAAGGGTTCTATGGAACCACATACATAGCTTTCTCCTGCAGAAACAAAAGTGCCAGACCAGCAAGTCAGATTGGAGGGGGACACAACAAAAAAAACCAAACCAACACAACACAAAAATATCAAACCAAATCCTTCTCAAATTATTAAACATTATTCTTATCATTCTTGATCTACATAAAGTATTCCCTTCCCAGATGCTATAGACTGTAAAGTATCTTTTAAACATCACTCATCGGCTAACCATTCAGAAAATGCTGTTACAAAATCCTTGCAAGCAGCAGTTTTCTTTTCAGAAAACACCAGGGATCGCTGCTGCCAGTAACCGGTGTTCACATCTAATCAGCTGCCCAGCCCCAGCACATTATCACAGTAGTTCCCCAGCCTTTATGCTTAAGTTGCCTGCTTCCAACAAAACCACAGGCCCCAAACACTTCATGGGAAATAATATGAAACATTATCAAAAACTACAGGTTACAAATAACTTCCCATAAAAGGTACATGAAAGTGTCATAGGAGAGTTGTTAACATTTGATTATTTAAAGCTTTAGATAGCAGGATGTGCAGGCTATGTAGAGGCAGGAAATCTCACTATTATTCTACTGACTCAACATATAAAAAGGGGCAAAAAGGAAAGCAAAGAGGAATAATTACAAAGCACTACTCACAACAAATTTACCATACTTTAAAGTAAAAAAAAATGAATTGTAGCCAAGATTTCCAATGGAACATTATCTACAATAAAATATTTCTGCAAATACCATACCCACACAATTTTAGGGCACCTAGAAGATATAAACACAAGCATATCCCAGTTAATTAACCCCTCAATGAAGTGGCAAGCTGCTACGAAAAGGGAACATGCTTAGATACTCCCAGCCTCTTCCTTAAGCTTGACTGTTTGACAGAGCTTCTAGTTGCACTGAGTGAGTTAAATCAACTTGGTGATCTGACTGAACGTAACAAAGACAATATTAATTTTGCAACAAACAGTTGATTCAGTTCACCCTTTGGCTGAGGAAAAGAAGAAAAACAAAACCACCAAAGGAAACAATACTAGATCTAGCAAGACCACACCTTCTAGCAGCCTACAGTTAAACTCCACTACAAAAAAAAAGCAAAAAATCTCATCCTGAACAATGCCACAAAGACATCTGAGATGTTTTAATTCTTCTGGGTTCAGAAGTTCAGTGTAAGTTATCAGCACAGAGACCTTCATTTTAGTAGTTTAGCCAAGGTATTAAAACAGAACCAGAACAAAACCCAGTGATGTACTTCCTATGCCAAAAATCACATAAGAACCAAAGGTTTTCCTAATGATACCTACCCCAAAGAAAGAGGACTTGCAGTTCAATTCTTAAAAGAAAAATAAGTATTTAAATTTTACTTCTACACACAAACTTTAAGGTTTGCCCCCCAGACAAAACAGCATACAAGGAATGCTGGCAGGTACACAGTTACCACAGTTAGAAACAGAGGGGATGATCCGAGACATGAGGCCCCAGGTGCAACAGAGGTTCAAGTCTATTGGCATGATGCTCCAAATATCAGACAGTAATACTCTACTGAGATTATCAGAAAGGAAGTGGAAGAACACCAAAAGACAAAGAAGTCAGAGCTACACGTGAAGATGAACCACTCAGCAACAAAGATAAACGTAATGGAGCGTGATCAACCAAGAACCATAAAAAGATTTTTTGTTTTCTTCTTTTTTTAAAGCCTTCTTTTAAAGCTGAACAAAGTACCAAGTGCGAGATGAAGACATTGCAATGCTTACTAGTCATGAAAACTCAAGTTAATCTGTACATTCTAGTAACATCTAAATCATCAACAGAAGAATCTAAGATGAAATACTTGTATCAACCTTACAAGAAACAAAAGTAAATTCTTCCTGTTATCCACTGTATATATTTGAGAGGGATATAGACATATATATGGTAACTTCAGAACAGAAAGGCTTAACCACAGTAATGAACCACTAGCTATCTGTTTCCTGAATGTGGAACCCACCCTAACAGCACCCAGAAATTTTAGTATTTAGCCTAATCCTTTAGATCCATGGTGTCTGTATGCAGATGAAATCTCAAAGAAAAGGACAAAAATCTTCCACCTAGATTTTCATCCTCTTTTCTTTTTCATAGTTACCTTCAGGACAGAAAACTGCAAAGACGTTTCACAAGGGGCATGACTTACTAGTCCAATAAACCCGCCTTCCACCTCAGCTATGGCTGCTTCGTAACTATCAGGTGATGACAAAAATTTATTTTTATTTTTATTTTTATTTTTGGTAACCTCACAGACAACAGCTTCACCCCCATGATTGTACCTGAGGAGAGACAGAAACTGTGTACTCTGCAGACAGGCAATACCAGCAGCAAATTGCTGTTCCCAGCTCCAAAGCACCAGGAAAATACACATCCAGTTGTAATCCCACTGAGCACCATCAGCTCTTATTCTGGACCAAGCCTGAGCACAAATACCAGCTTTGACTAACTGGCAGCTGGAGAAAGAATGTAACAACCTCCAAACACTAGATATATAACAACACAACACGTGCTGAATAAGGAATCCTTGGACTATGCTGGATTAAACAAAATGCTGGGTTAAACAAAATCTATGATGGATTAAACAAAAGCATAGAAAAGACAGCCCATCTGAAGTGTGCATTTGACTGCAGTTCCCCAAGAGAGGAGAGCAAGCTTTTCACAGTGCAATCCATTGTCACTAATGAAATTTTGACACTTGATTACAGTATCAACAGCCATTAGAAAAAGAAAAGGGGGACACCCAGCTGTTTTGGAATACCTGATATCTATGAAAAAAAAGTCATTAATAAATCTTATAAAGTATCCCTTTCCTCACAGCCCCTACTTCTTCATGGCAACAGTGTAGATGAAACACCATCACTTTAGCCCTTAAAAAAAAAACAAAACAAAAAAAAAACTTACAACGTTTGTTTGCCAGTTTTGAACCAGGAATCCCACAATTTAATTTGTGCAAGTGCTCAACACTTCAGGAAATTCCATGTAGAATAATTAAAATTTATCTCAGCATTGAGAAGCTAATCAGAATGCTAATCATGTAGGAGGACAGATCCCGAAACACGGTTTATACTTAAAAGATAAAAAATGAGAGACACAAACAAAACCGTACTACCTGTAGTTACACATCTGTCAAAATTCAATGCGGCTGAACCATTAGGGCCATGTAACACTGAAGGATAGTTCTTAGAGGTCACAACGTGCACAAGAATTTCATGGCGTGCGTCATGTATTAAAAATATAATTTAGAAAAATAGTACCTCTGTACAAGTTGGCTGCTAAAGAGACTGTCCGTAAGTACTGGAGCTTTCCTGGCACAAGAGTTGACCCCTTTTTTGGCCTATTGGTGTTAGCTATTAGTTTGTTTCCTTCAACTTCTGATATTCTCACTACTGTGCTAAAGTCAACTTGGCCTAAAATGGCTTTATAAAGAAGCCAGCTGATATTAAGTGAACATCCTGGAGAAGGAACACAGAATCTGCTTGAATCATGCAGACAGAACAACCAACCAAACAACATCCTGGAGAAGGAACACAGAATCTGCTTGAATCATGCAGACAGAAAAACAGAGGCAGGAGAAAGCCAATTTATTGAAAACAGCATTGGTTCCTTGGAGGAGAGTACATACTAGGAAAGGAAAGTTAATCTACAAGCCCACCTGAGGTAGAGGAACCGTGGTGCTTGCACACTTTGGTGGTGAAGATGTTCAGTGCAGCATTCATTGTGGCCCATTTTCCCAATGGATAAGGCAGGAAACAAATCCAGAGAGCAGAAAAGGGACTAATACCCCCAGTACCCCATGCAACAGGTACACCAGCTTTGCTTCACTTCCACCATTTGGTTTTGTATATACAAAAGGCAAAAGAGCAACCTCTCACGGGACAGGAGAAAGAACTCTGACTATCCCTCACCATGCAAGGAAAATTGCAAAAGGAATATGACCTGAACCAAGTAAGTTACTACCTGATAGTTCCCAAATGTGTTAATAGAGCAATAACCTATTTAAACTACATTACTGTTGCGCCTTGTCTTCCTGCAGTGTCTGAAAAAAATGCAACAGTGCAAAAGAGAAGGAGCTACAGGAAATAAATCTGACCTACCCATGTTCACCTAGCAATCAGAAACACCAGAAAGCACTGGTTTAAGACAGATCCCCTCAAACCTTTTAAAGAACTTCTTTCACACATCATCCTTTCTGCTCAGCTTATACTAAAACTTCTTTGGTTTCCTCAT
>JBCJKH010058250.1:0-17467 GCA_039877255.1 Loriculus beryllinus
GATGGGGCAGCCACAGCTTCTCTGGGCACCCTGTGCCAGCGCCTCAGCACCCTCACAGGGAAGAGCTTCTTCTTTATGCCTGACCTAAACCTCTCCTCTTACCCCAGGGGCTACAGGGCTCAGGACTCAAGAGTCCCCTGTGCTGCTGTACGTTTGGTGCCCAGGTACCTGCCCCAGCTCAGCATGACCAAGTGGCTGACAAGGTCTGACTGAGCATTCACAGTGCCTTGCAACCTTTTTCCACCGAACAAGGGAGCTCCCAGCAGCATCCCCCAGCACAAACCCCTCTTTGGACCAACACAAGCTTAAGTGGGCCCCAAACAAGGCAGGGAAAGGGACAGTGGCAGCTTCACAGGCATGAAACATGGGAGTGTTTCATCTGTAGCTTTGCCATGAGCATCCTGCTGCATCCCAGGCATGCTGGGGACTGCTGCCCAGGCTGGGGTGCTGTAGAAGGACACGGCCTCTTGCTGACAAGGCTATCTCTGTCTGAACAGGGCCTGGAGCAAGGAAGAGTGTTTGCAAGAAGGAAAACTCAAGGTGCTCCATCACCGTTTGTCTGGCAAATTGCAGTTTAAATCCAGAGGATAAATTCCCTTTTCTCAGTTCTTTTTGTCACCCAAAGAGGTTTGCACACCATGCAGGAATGACAAACCAACAAATAACACTGTTCTGCAAAGGCTGCCCCTGGCCAAGGCTGGGTCCTGGGGTCTCCCTGTGCTGAAGGCAGATGCCACATATGGAAGGTGAGTGGTTAAATGAA
This sequence comes from Loriculus beryllinus, assembly GCA_039877255.1. Taxonomy (NCBI): domain Eukaryota; kingdom Metazoa; phylum Chordata; class Aves; order Psittaciformes; family Psittacidae; genus Loriculus; species Loriculus beryllinus. The sequence continues at coordinate 764 of JBCJKH010058250.1, forward strand.
TCCCCTTAAACTCAGCGCTTCCAGGCACCGAGCACAAGAGGGCAGCAGAGCTTTAAAAGACACTGACTTTCCTGGCATCTTTGTTAAGCCATTCCTCAACACAGGATTCCTATTAAAAAGACTCATAAATGAGAATCCTATGAAATGAAGGGGTGGAAGGTGAGAAGGGTGGCACTGGAGATGTGCCAGTTGGCTGCCTGAAAACAGGACAGGGAAACACGTGGATGGAGGCAGGAGCTTCCATCTGTAGCCTTTAAACCACGATTTAAAAGGGGGGAGAAAACAGGAAGATGCCAATCAGATGAAAACGGAAGAGGGAAGAGATCCCACAAAAGGCATCAACCAAATGCATGGTAGAGGGTAGAGATGCCAGGGGAAGGCTCTAATATAGGCTTGAGACAGAGAGATGTTACTTATGCCCTCAAATCCAGCCATCAGGCATTTAACTGTGTGACAAGCAGAAGCCAGGCCACAAGACACCCCAAAGTGTGCCCTCTGGTACTCAGCAGCTCCTGAGATGCACAAAGACCCAAGGACTCAGCACAGGAGCACCTGCCGAGGTATTTCCAGCCCTCAGACATCAGAGAATTAATTTTCTTTGGAAGGGCAGGGAAGCACTATATATACCTCAATTTCTGTGCTGGTTTTGGACCTTATCACCTTCTCTCAGGGCAGGGAGATGGGCCCAGAAGGTAGGGAAACAAGGACAAGATACCTTCAATGGTGCCCCACTTGGTCTTCCTCCCAAGGATTCTTCTTCCATTAACCTGGTATTCCTGATCACTGCCCACCACTGCAAACGGGATCATTTCCTGAGGAAAGAGAAAAACCAAGTTACGTTTTCCTCCTGAAAAGTGACAGGAGACCAAGCTGATGAGCAAAGTCTTACATTAAGCTGCTTCAGGAGAGTGTCATGGGATGAGCTGGTCTGCCTGTGATGCTCTTGAGCAGTGCTGCCTGTCAGGGACCACAGGCAGCCCAGGACCTGGGCAACAGCATCTCTCCCACATGCCCAGCCTATAACCAGTCTAAACCCAGCCCCAAACCAGTGTAGCCCAGCACCTCTTTCGCAGGCACCAGCCAAGGCAAAGATATCAAGATGCTTCCGTCTGAACTGCCTCAGCATCTGGCTCATCACTTGCTGATCCAAGGTGGTGACTTTGTACCTCAGAGCCCCCAGAGGACTTTTTTTTCTTCTTTGAATTTGCCCAATCTAATTTCTTGAGCCAAAAAAGTTGTTACTTCCTGTAACAAGGAAATGACAGCCACGGCAGTGGAGCAGCCCTCATGGCAGACACCAGCACTTCTCACACCTGGGGCAGGCAAGGGGCCATAAGACCCCTCTGCTTGCTGGTTGCTGAGGGCACCTTTGAGGGATGGAGCTGGGGAAGGAGCAGCGACACAGATGGGAGAGGACACCTTCCCCCGTCCCTGCTCTGAGCTCTGGCAGGATCCGTGGTCCCAGGCAGCCCCTGTGGACAGGGGCTTTGGAAAGAAAATAGAAGCCCTTTGCAAGGGACCCCCCCAAGGACATCCTCAGCCTCCAGAGCTGCAGCCCCATCCAAACACATCCAAGCCACAACCACAGGCACTAACCCTGAATTTCTCATTCACGAGTCGATCTTCAGAGTCTTCATCAAACTCCTTCTGAGGATACACGTCGATCCCATTGGCGAGCAGATCAGCCATTATCTAAGGGGGAAGAGCAGAGGAACGTGTGGAGACAGAGGCAGAGGAGCTGCATTCCCACCACGGCAGCTGCTCCCAGTTGACCCAAAAGGCTGTTGTGAGCAATGCCCACAGCAATGCCCAGCAGCAGCATCTTCCTTCTAAACACTGCCCACCTTGGGGACAGACCTGTGTTTAATGGCTGCACACCTACCAAACCCTTGCCCTGGAATCTCTGCAAGATCCCAGTGCCAAGACATGGTTCAGGCTGAGAGTGAGATGACGTTACATGAGCTGGGTGTTGCTTTGGGATTGAATAAGACAATACAAGCTGCACCAAACAATGGGAAACATCGCTGCCAGGCATGTAACTCAACACTAAGAAGTTGCTTTCTGGTGTTTGCTTACACTTCTTGGGAAACGAGTCACAGCAGGGTTTGATCCAAAAGGACAGGGACACAGACAGCTTGGGAGAGTGGCCTCTAAAGATATTGCCTCTGTGCAAGGCAAAGAGATGCTGAAATGGGATTCCTGAAATGGGTGAAGGCTCAGCTCACGGGTTGCTCAGAGGATCAGCCTTCTACAAAGCTGCAAACCCCAACCCAGCCTGAGTGCTTCCTATGGCAATAAACTCCACATCAGCAGTAGGTTGTAGGCTTGGAAAGGAGCAGATCCAGCTCAGAGAAACCCCCCAGCAGCCTCCCACCCCCAAGCCAAACTCATACACTGTTTTTAGGGGAACAACACAACAAAGCACCTCCAAAGGGCATCAGAGCCCATTCCACTAGCTCAGTGCAATGCTGGCATCAACCTAGGCATCAACCCTGCAGCCAGGCTGGGGCTTCACCATCACCTGCCTACCCTGATCCAAACTCAAACCCTCATTCTTCTTCAAACCAGCTACACCCCCCGGCGCACACAGGGCTCTGCTTTTAAAACACACACCCAGGAGCGCTGGAGCAAAGGGAAAAGGTCCCAGCCTGTAACCTGGGCTCATTACCTGCCCTCTTGTTGGCACTACCAGACCTGGAGCCATAAGCATAAGGAGGGTGAGCCCCTTGCAGAAGGGGCACTGCAAACACCCTCCTTGGCTACATGTTGTCCCTCCATCTGGGAGGATTTTAGGGGTCTGGTTACAATCAGGATGTGCTATAGGGCGAGCTCATCCTGAGCAGAGCCAGTGCAGAGTGGGAGAGCCAGGAGCTGTCCCCACGGTCTGTCATTACACAAGGATGGTATCAGCAGCTGAGCTTGCCCTGGTGACATTTGAGGATCCAGACTGACTTTGCAGTCCCAGAGCCAGCCACCCACCCACAGATGCATGGATACCTGCACATGGAGCCAGCAGTCTGCAAAAGCCACTGCAGAGAGCAGATGTGGGACCATGGGCACACCATCCTCCTGCACCAGCTCCTGGAACATCTCCATGCAGACAAACCCACCCTGGATTACTTCTTGGTTCCATTGCCAGGCATCTTCTAGCTCACTGCTAAGGGAACTGCCTGCAGAGCTTGGATTCAGCCCCCAAAACCAGACTGGATATTTCAGTGCCCGGTCCTGTTCATTAAGAACTGGGAACACGGGTTTGGGAAGGGGTGGCTCACCCTCTTCTGTACAGAGATATTGAACCACCTGTGGCTAATGCCCCATGTTTTCCATAATCAATGGAGGTGGCCCCTACACCTGCCTTTTTGGAAAGACCCCCTTTCTCTTTGGTTCACTCCCCTGCAATTCAGACCCACAGACCAACGAGCTTGGTGGCTTGCTGATGTCTGCAGGGATGCTGAGACCATCGTGCCTGCAGCCACATCCATCAGCTACACAAAGGGATTTATAGCCCTTCTGAACCCCAAAGTGGGGCATCTCCACCTCTCAGCATCCCATGCCTTGCTATTGATTCAGACAGCTCTTCCTCAGCTCCTCACCACCAGCTCCTGACCAAGGCAATCAAGGGAACTTCATTCCTTGCTTTCTCCATAAATCTTGCCCAGCTGAGCTCTGCAAACCCACACATCATTTCTGCCTGGTTCCTGTATCAGTGTGCGATGCTGTACAGGGAGGGTTTTCCAGCTTCTATGTGCAGCACCATCTACCTCCCAGAATAACAGAAACCATCCTGAAAACAACACCGATAACAAAGGAGGCAGGAGAAACAGGCCTGGAGACTTAGAGCTCGAAACTTATCCTGCACTGACAAAGATCCAAGAGAAACACAAGGAACTGCTTGGACCGCAGGCCTTTCCTCCGGCCACGTGGGATCGCTCAGAGCTGCAGCCGGAGGAATGTGCTGGGCTTGGGGCCAGGCACTCGCCTTCCCATCCTGACAGGGGAGGATGAGGGATCTGGGAGGGGGAAAGGTGCAGGAGGGGATGGGGAGCAAGAGATGGGAGCCCAGAGAAGAGCCGCCAACTCCTTACCCTTTGTTTGAAGTAGTCCCTCTCCTCCAGCGTTAACGTGTCGGCTTTGGCGATCACAGGGACGATGTTGACCACTTTGCTCAGGCGCTTCATGAACTCGATGTCGAGCGGTCGGAGCCTGAAAAATACAGCAGCAAAAAGGGGATTTGTGCACTGGTAGTGAGGTGGGGGCTGCTGCAATCCCCTGCAGAGAGGAGGCTTCAAAGGCCAGGCACAGAGGAGCGAACGCTTCCTTTAGGATAGGACAAATAAAGACATTTTCTTAAGTGCAGGTCAGGTTTGCAGGCAAACACTTGAAACGTTTCCCTTTCAAAGCACCCCGCTATCGCCTGTAAACCCTCACAAAGCCCCATGAAGTGGGAGAGGGCTTTGATCTCTGCACGGATACTCGGCCACTGAGGAGTGCAGGAACTTGCCCAAAGCTACGCGTGTCCTTGGCGAAGCCAGGCTGAGAACATGGGTGATGCTGTGCTCGCGATGTATGAATCAAGCTGGGGAGAAACCAGACTGTGAAACCTCCTCCAGCCCTAGCCAAACTGTCAACCATCATCCAGGGGCTATTCCTGCTCACACACCCTCCTGTGCTGAGCACCAGCCGGGACTGCATCTCACATGGGATTAAAAAAGGCTCTGCTAATTCTCCAGGGCTCACAGAGCACAGAAGAGATGCTGCTTGTTCCAGAGAGCCAAAACATCACAGAATCTCTACAACAAAAGTCTCAGTGGAGGAAAGCTGCAGATTTGCAAAACCCCATAGAGCAGCCCTTTGGGAAATCTCTGCCTGTTAAATGCTCCTGCTGTCAGCACAGACACAGCCTCTGCTGCCACAATGCTTGCATCCAAGGGCTGCAGACAACCATGGGGGCCTGGCTATGACCCTCCCTCACTCCTCAGCCCTCCCTGAAGGTGTTTTTACTGCTGAGGGATCCCAAAGCAGCTTCAGGAAAGCCCTTCTGGGGACACGTCCACTTGCTGCAGGTCCCCTCGGTGCCTCTGGAAGTGATGGGTGACAGCTGAGCAGATGTTACCTTGAAAAAAGGAAACGTGGAGGTTCCAGAGGAGGCCAGGGCACAGGAACACCTCCAGGGTGCTCATGCAGTAAGTGAGGAGCCTGTTTGAAATAAACCTCAGTGAAAGCACAGGAAGGTCAACAGCAAAGCCCTGGAAAGAAAGGGAAACCTCTGCCGCTCGTACATCTCCATGACCTCCAGTGATGGCGTGTGCCAGCAGGACACAACCCAACTCATCTTTGGTGGGACTGGGGCAGAGAGGTGAAGTCGCCTTTCAGAGGAGCTGTAGGCTTCAGACCAAGCCTGTGCCACAAGCCAGAAGGTCCATGGCAACAAGGAAGAAACCGAAACAAATGGGATGGTGACTTAAAATGTCCTGGTGCAAGCAGGGACCCAAGAGGAGCCCTGTAGGGGGGAACATGGAGCGGAGCAGAGCATAGCCATGAGAGCACCTACTGCCAACACGCTCAAGCCAAACCCAACCGTGGTCTTCTCAGGCTTCACAAAGGGCTCAGAGACTCCCCCAAACCCATCAGAGCTCCTGCAAACCCAGCAAGAGTCACACAAGAGCAAAGGAAAGGGACCTGATCCTGCTCTTTTGCAGGCACCGGGCAGTGCCCCCATTCTATGAGGCCACCTCTGCTTAGTTCCATGCCTAGGGAGGGGTGTCCAGCTTCAGAGAGACCCACTCAGCTCTGGCTGATCCCAAAGGAGCAGCTCAAGGCTGCTCTGGCAGAGTCAGCACTGGTGATCCAGCTGAACTTTCCCTGGTCAAACCCCAGGGATTGGGCTGGACCTGCCAGGTAGACCTTCCCTCCACATGCTAACAGCAAACATAGCCCAGAGCACATCATTAGCCCAGCTCATGCTGTTAGCATGTGGATAAACGAGTTCCTAACACACACACTCAGGAACCACAGATCACCCTGGGCCCCAGGAAAGAAAGAGTTTGGCTATTTAAATAAAAAAGAATAGAAAATAACACAGGGAAACCCCTACGGACACATCTAAGCAGACTTGCTGCTGGCAAACATTGTTTGGAGCTCTGCATAATGTATTTCCCAGACCTCCAAGGAAGTAATGCAGTTATGCTCCTTGCACAGCAGACTTCTTCCCCTCCTCTCTTTGCTATTTTTCACAGTTTTTCCCCTTCTAAAAGCTTCTTCCCTACTGAGACTCTGTTCCTGCCTCTTTCATCAGCTTTTCTGTTAGAGTGAAGACCAGGATGCACATGTAGCCAATGCAGAAGAATTAGCAGTCACTCAGACATTTGAGTTTCAGCTCAAGTGACCCATAACACTCATTGATACCTGGAGGATGCAAGCAGTGAGCCTGAGAGCAGGAAACAGAGCCCATGTCCAGCAGCATCCATTCAGGCACAGTGACCATGCTCCACATGTCTGCAGCCAAAGCCAGAAGAGCCCAAGGCACTTCAGCCATGACTTGCTGCTCCAATGGCCAAGTGTCTTGTCCATGGAGGTCACCTCCCATGGGCACCTCACTGCATCAGCCTGGAGAACTGGAAGGGAACCAAAGGGCTTCCCAGAAGAGCAAACTTTATGTTTAAAGGGAATTTTGCCAGTTTCTACATCCTCCATCAATTCCTGCTGGGAAACCCCAGAAGACCCTAAGTGTTTAAAAGAAAGTGATTCTTTTCACTAAGAACAAGACCTGTCATTAGACATCACGTTCATGTGAAGACACCAAAGGAGAATAAATGGCTTAAGGTGATCACGAGTGCAGTTTGATTTGCACTAACCAGGCAGCCACGGCCAAGGTCACACTGGGGCAGCTTGGGATCTGCAGGGACCAGTTTTGGTGTTTAACCACCATCACCATCCTGTGACAAAGCCCCACATGCCAGCGCCCGGTGAGGATTAGCAGCAAAACCCTTATACGTACAGGCATGCAAGACAGGAAGAGAAAGCCAGTTATTTCATTTCAGGTGCACTCAATCTGCTCCAAGCAGACCATAAAGGAGAAGGTACAGCTCAAGGAGGAAAAGCATCTGTTTTCTTTCCCCTTCTGCAGATGGTTCCTGATATTAAACTGCAATTAGACACATACATGCTTTTGGCTTTGGTGGGAGCAAGTGAAGGAGCTCTAAAAGCAGTGGATGGGCTGGGGAAGGAGCTGCAGGACAGGCTCCAGACCACCCCAGTCAGCCCTGGTTGCTTCCCCATCCCCTCTTGCTGCTGGGCTAGGAAAAGCAGTGCAGTTCGGTACACCTCATGGCTGGGCATGTTATTTCTGCATTGCCAGCACCCACCACACATGGACAGGGTCTAATCAGAGGCTCATTCCTGCTGGTTCCCTTGAAATGCCATTACAGGAATCAAAATTCACAGTAAGCTGCAGAGCTATTTCCTTTTGGTTGTGCCCCAGATCAAACAAGCAGCAAGAATGTGAGCCCTGCATTAAGCAAACACCAGGGAGCACCCAGCAGCCATCCAGCACCATCACCAGGAGCCATCAACCTGCTCAAGGGACCTTGTTGGCACCAAGAGGGGCAGCGAGCAGGGATGTGTGGCTGTCCCACAGCCAACGGCTCTGGTGCAGGCAGCAAAGGGGCTGCAGGGACCAGGACAGTGTTTCAGAGTCCTGTTTCAGAGCTGAGCTTTACAGGGGTCAGAGCTGAGCTATTTATTGGGTGGCACAGAGCCAGGCCTGCAGGGCAGCAGCCAGAAGCCGCTGCCAGCACCTTACTCAGCCTTCGCAAACATGGTTTTAGGGGAGTGTTACAAGAAGGAGAGGGTGTGTGCAAACTAGATGGGTTGCAAAGCCTGTCCTGAACGCCCTGCAAAGGGAGACGGCAGCAGGAACTTCTCTGCTGATTAACCCTTAAGCTGCCCAAGATGGGAGGGCCAGACTGAACCAGAGCCAAGCAACCCTCTACTCCATCCTCTGACTCTGTGCACTCGGGTAACTCTGCTTTCTTTCTATCCTACCTCGTTTTCATTTAAGAAACAGGTGACTGGCAGGCTGGGAATGCTGCAGCAGCTGGGGCTATGTGCAAGGGAAGGGATGCTGAGTCCGGTGCCGTGCCCATCCATGTGGGCACAGAGGGACAGATGGACATGAGTCACCACTGCTTCGGCTGCATGACATGGTGAAGGCAGCAGCTCCCCAAAGGCAATACAAACAAGCCCTGTGGCTTGTCCTATCCCAGGATGGATGGCACCAAGCACCCTGGGATGGTTAGCAGCACGGGGCACACACAGATGGTGCCACATGGACATGGTGAGTGAGGATGCCTCTAGTGCAGGTCCTTGAAGCACTACAAGCCACTGTCCTTGCCAGCACTGCTCTCTGTTGCCTCCTGGAAAAGCCAGAGGCACTGCAGCAAGGACCTCAATGCCCTTCCCATACCCATCTGCAAGGGACCATGGACCACCTGTCCCATCACTAGCCCAAACACATACTCAGCCTCATGCTACAACCCTGAGACATGTGTTCCCAAATCCTTGTCCTCCAAAATGAGCATGATCCTCTGCTACCAGCACTGCCACAGCAGCTCCACCCAGCAGGAAAAGTGGCCAGACCATCCCTTCATGCCCATGGACCACAGGCAGCACTGAGATGATGAGAAATGTAACCTGGGCTTCACAAGAGATCAGAAAGAAAACCCAGTGCCCGCTCAAGCTCACAGAGAAGCAAAATTTCACACTGACTTCTCCATCCCAGTGGGGTTTTGTCCCCTTTCACTCATTCCTCAGCTTATCTCCATCACGAGGGGCCACGTGAGCTAGAGGCCAGCTCTGACACCGGGACAGGAAACCTCAGCCCCTGAACCACGGCTGGGGAGTGTGTGCCGGCCCCAGCTGGGCTATCAGGCTACAGAGGGGGAGGATCAGCACAGGGCTCAGCAACAGCAGCCTCCAACCGCCGGGCTTGCTCAGCTATTGGAAACACATGTTCCTGGGAGAGAAAGAAACAAAGCAGCTGAATATCCCCACAACTGCTGTTAGCCGGAGGGTGAGAGAAACCAGAGCGCACGGCTGGAGAGGCTCCAGCGGGGGACATGGGGATGGGGCTCCACAGTGCTGCAGATCTGCAGGGCCTAAGCATCAGATGCTCTTGGAAAAGTTAAACACCCAAAGCAATGAGGAAAACCTAATGCTGCAGCACTCTGACCTGCAGGGTCTGCAGATCAGGGCTGAGATAAGTGGGACCAACATGTCAGACTGGCTTAAAAATGTCATCTCTCTTTGAAATGTTTTCTGCTTTCTTGTATTAAACCATAAAGGTTTCGTCAGCCCTTTTTGGTCCTAATCGACAGCCAGTTACACAAGAAGAGCGTAACTGGCCCATACAGTCATTTTATCCCAGGGAAGAATGCATTTTTGGTCTACCCACTGACAGAAGCAAAACAAAGTCTTTTCTACTGGAATAAATCTCTACATGGGGAAAAGGAAATGGCTGACATTAATACAGTGCTGGCGGCTTAAGTTTAGTTTTGAAAATGCACCCAAAAATCTCTCCATGCAGACAGAGCCAAAAGTGGAAGGAACTGACATGGATCAAAAAGAAACCTGGGTCTCGTTTTATGTTGTGACACTTTGAGCGCCCCAGATTTTCACTGCAGGCTATGTGAAGGAGGAAAAAACCAGAGCAAGATCTGGGCCTTTGATGCTGTCACTTGAGAAGTGCCAGAGCCAGGAGAGCTCTGCACTGAATAAACTCCATCCCACTTGCAGACTAGTCAAACAACCTACAAAATACCCTTAAAGGGTGAGGGTGTTTGCTCCCTCAGTAGTGGGAGGAAAAGCAGCTTCTCCCCTTACAAAGGTGGGAGCACAGCAAAACTGATTAACACTCTGTTTGCAAAGGCAGCCTTTCTGTCCAGATTGAGAGCTTGGTGACTGGTGTCCATCCTCTGTCGAACAAACAAGGTAACCAAAGCAAGCAGATAACTCAGGGAGGTTTCAATAGCCCCTTGGAAGAGGAAACGCCACATTCCTCTGGGTACAGCAGCTCTGCTCTGTTATTGTAAGGGCTCCAGCCTTAGGAAGGACACCTTCACGCTGTCCTCAAGCTCAAGTGCCCAGGAAACATCCCAAGGATGACACAGATGGCTGAGCTACCTGAGACCAAATGTAGGAGAGGGAAGGCCTGAGGACCTGAGCGAGGGGGGCAGGGTACTTACGAGTGGCCAGTGGCTGGGATGAAGTATATACAGCAGTGCACCCGCGTGTCGGGGATCCGCTTCTTCCGGTTGATGTTGATTTCCTCCTGCAGGTACTTCTCATACTGGTCATTGATGAACTTCATGATGGGCTGCCAGCTGCAGAGAGAGAGGAACATGGGATGATGTGTGAGGGATCTGGACCACCCCGAACACTTACTGTGTGAAGCAGAGCGCACCGAGCTACGGACGGCTCTGCATCCTACAGAATCCCATCAAACAAACAAACGGAGACACACACAGGGAATGTTTTAGGTTCTGTCAGTTCCCATTCATATAGCAACTGCAGGGAAATCACAAACATCACGCATTCAACACTTGGCAAGTTCATATACCACAGCAGGAGGGGATTTACTGGCTGGTGTAGACAAGCAAGTGCCTGAAAGTCCTCCCTTGTCTCCTCCTGAGCACATCTGCTGAGCGGGGCATCACCAGGAGCATCCCTTGGCTCCTTGCACAGTGTCAGGGCACAGGAGCAAGAGCAGCATCAAACCCCACGAGCCCAGTCTGGCTCGTGGTGAGGAGGAGAAGGCACCTGCCATCAGCCAGCCCTGCCCCTGCTGTCCCACACAGGCAGCCACTGTTCCAAAGGCTGCTGGCAGAACCTTCAGAGCCACATGAGCAAGGTCAGGGACTGGCCAGGCTGGCACACAGCTGCTCCCTGCCGCAAACAAAGGTTGCCTCATGCCTGAACAGCAGGATGTTTGTGGGCAATCAGATGGTCCAGGATCAGCCCTGGGGAGCATGGCACCACGCTGCCACCCACAACAACCCTCTTCCCTGCTCCCCATGGAGCACGGGTGGCACAGGACCAGGCTACAGCCCTCAGCACCAGCTTCAGGTCAGGATGCCCCGGGGCCTCTGCTCCAGTCCCTACACCAGCGCAGCCAGCTCACCAGTTCTCATTGTTGATGTGGTCTCCAAAGCCCGGAGTGTCGATGACCGTCAGCTTCATGCGAACTCCCTTCTCTTCAATCTCTGAAATGGAGAGGGAAGCCAGTGCATGAGGGGAGCATCAATGGGTGCTCCGGCCAAGCCCACCCTCCCAAAACCAGCTGGAGGGCTGAAGCTTGCTCCCAGGGGAGAAAAGCACCTTCAGAACTTCTAACAGGCACAAATCAGCTCTCCAAAATAATGCAGCAGTCCATCTGCCCTGAAATGCCACCTCCCATGGCCACCTTACTTGTTCCCTTAAATCACAACTAAGCCAATGCTGGTGGATAAAGAAGAAAATCAACGTTTCTGAGCCCTGCAAGCATCTCTGGAGACACAAGGCAGAGCACAACCTAAAGCCAAAGCACCAGGTGGGATCTATAGAGCCTCACCGTGAGTGATGGACTTGATTTCAATGGTCTTGGGGATCCTCTCTTCAGAAGTCGGCTGTACAGATTTCCGGCTGATTTTGGATTTGAAGAGGGTGTTGATTAACGTGGATTTCCCCAAGCCGCTCTGACCTGGAAAAGAGCAGGATAACCCACATCAGCACTCACTCGCTTCTGGGCTACTTTTTCAGGGATGTGGACAGACTCAGCCTGCACTGAATCTGCAGCAAGGAGGTGAGAGGTGCAGCTGCTCCCCTGCAGCCCCCCCTGCTCAAGGAGCTCGAGTCTATGCTCCAGTCCATGCATGCTGTGGTCCCAGGCACCTTTCTCAGCTCCAGAGCTGCTGGTTTGCTGAGCGTGAGGAGGTCAAGAGCATCCAGCCAAAATCACAGCAACCTCGAGGACAGGCAGACACCAACAGGGATGTTTCAAGGACTCCAGTGACACTCAGCAGCCCTGGAGAAGGGCACAGGGATCAGAGAACCCCAGAAAGGAGCATCCCTTCCTCCTCAGCCTCCTGCAGCTTCCCCTGTCCAGCTCCACAGAGAAGACTTAAGAGCATCTTGGCAAGCCCTTAGCTGGACAGAATTAAGAACAACAGATTTTCAGACCTCAGTCCTGCAGCATCTGCTGCTGGTTCCCTGATGGACTTGCTTTTGCAATCAGACCAGCTGGCTGCACAGACCCCTTTTAGCAGGTCTAGGTCAGGAGCTCCACTGAGCCCCACGAACAACACCCCAGGGAGCACATCGGATTCCACAACTTTAACAAAAACAGCTTTTAGGAAGAAGTGCTTTCATGCTTTATATCCTGGAGCTGAGGGCGACCTGTGCAGAAAGGACACAACTCTCCAGACCAGTTATTCCATGAAGACTGGAGAACAACTTTTCCAGAGCAAAGAAAACAGAGGAACTCCTCAAAATGCAGGGAGCAGATGGTTGGTTTCAAAGCATCTGCTTTGTGCCCCTAGCAGTCATTGCAGGGCTCCAGCAAACACCACAGGGGCCCCTTCAGCCCCATTCTGATGAGCCACATTGCAACCAGCTATTGCTGGTTTCCCCTACTTCCTCCAAGGCCCTGACTCATCCAGGTTGCCAAAGGCACCCAACGGTAGGGTCAACCAGCACATCAGCACTGGGCATCACCTCCTGGCCAGTCCACTACTCGATCAAACAGCAGTTTAGAGCTGAGTGTACAATGCTGCCATTGGGAATCTGTGATCCAGCAAAGGATAGCTCTGTTTGCCAGCCATTCTCACAGCTGGGTTGTAGAAGAAACACGTAGACCAGGCTGGGGTGATGTGCTCCTGGTCCTCTGACCAGGCTGGGGTGATGTGCTCCTGGTCCTCTGACCAGGCTGGGGTGATGTGCTCCTGGTCTTCTGCTGCCTGAAAACACACAGGGACAAGCACAAACAGGCCTGAAGCTGAATGCAGAAAGCCAAAGCAAAGCTCTCATTGCGCTGCCTATCCCTGAATAGAACATGTGGGGAGAGGAGGAAAGTGGGGTGACAGGGCTAGAGCTCCTGGCAGTCCATTCCTGCCTGTCCAAGCTGCCAGAGCTGCACTGCTTGGAAAGGGACCCGGGCTGAGACGCACCATGACCATGGATGCGATGTTCTCTGAACCCTGGGCACAGGGACACAGCAATGGACACGGCTACACCAGGGACATGAAGGCCCCTGTGGCTGAGCACAGGGCAGACCTGCTCCCACCTCCCCTGATTTGCAGCCCCGAGCTGAAAGCAGGCAGGGAAAGTGTGGCTGTGTCCCATCGAGCTCGGTCAGCTCTCTTCTTCCAGCTGCTGAACACAAAAGACGTGCTTTGGGGGCTTTTTAAGCTAAGACCTTTCTTCTCATCTCTACAGCCTTAGAGGTACCTGAAAACACATGGGTTTTCCCTCAGTATGAAGCCTCCTTTCAGGGCTGGGGAAGCCTTTTTGGGCAAAAGACTTTCAAAAAGCCCCACCACAAGGACACTGGTAGCAGTGCTCGGTTCCCACCTCCTGCACAGGGTAAGTTGCCTCCTTCCTTTCTCCTCTCATCCACTCCACTGTAAAACAGGGACTGAACGATTTCAATGCAAGGACTATCAGCTTAGGCTGGGTGGGAATAAAGGAGCTAAACTAATCCCTAGAAGCCTGAACATCCTCTAGGGAAGTGCAGCAGGACAGGGGCTGGCTGCTGCCTCCCAATCTCAGCAGAGCTTCCGCAGGGGCACCCCTAAGGTGCTGCTGCTGCCCTCCCGCATCCCTCCTGCATCTTCTGGGAGGGCCAGAGCTCCACTTGTTTATGCTGCCACGAATTCCCCAGCCTGTAAACAGTCAGCCCAGAGCTTGCCAAGGGAAGAACAATGTTTTCCAGCCACGCTGCAGCACAGGCTTTCATACCACACACAGTGCTGCCAAGGCAAAGCTGGGTCCTTTGCTCAACACCCCTCTGCATCTGCAAAGCGGAAAGCTGAGGTGCTGCACAGCACAGCCTGCTTGGAATGATGGGTGCCTTTCCTGGCAGGGAAATAGGGGCCTAGCACATGCAGTCTTTTTGGTGGACTCTCAGGATCAGTGCTGCAATCCCTCTGCCCTGGGATTCCTGCTCCACAAAGAGCTGGGTTTGTTAAAGAGCCTTGCAAGAACTGGTTCTGCAGTCACTGGGTTTGCAGCAATCTCCCAGCCTGGGGAGGCCTCTCCATCGATCAATTTTTGGATGAAAATATCAAAATGGGAAAGTCAGAGCATCAGCATCAGCAGAACTCCCTGGGAGGCTACAGCACAGAATTAGCAGGCACTGGATCAATCCATCCTGTAACCCCAGGAGCACAGCTTGGCTGCAGGAGCTCCTACCTCATGGGCACCCTGCACAAACCTGCAGCCCTCCTCACAGGAGGAAGCAGGATGCTGAGGCCCCACTGGCACAGCATGGGCCATGGCCTGGGCTTTACTCTACTCATCCCCCTGTGCTCCCTGCAAGAGGCTGAGGCAGGGAGAGCTGCTGAACACGAAGGGCTGCACAGCACCAGGCAAACACCAATACCTAGAAAAGAGCATAGAAGGCTCATTTCTTTCCACTTTTCCCCCTCACCCAGTGTCCTGCAGTACCCAGCTCTCCAGTACGCCCAGCATTTTGCTGGTGAGCTGCTCATGCAGCCCCAGAGCAGAGGGGCTGCAGGAGCACAGAGCCCCACAGCAGATGCTGCAGTCAGAGCGGCCAGTGGCCTCTGGCTGAGATAAAAGTGCTTCATGCCACCCTCCTGCAGCCTTGTAAAGCTGATGAACAGGAGCTTGTAAGCAGCAGGATTTGGACACACAACCTCCCTGCCCTCTCTCCCTGCGTGTGGACACTTTCTGGGATGCTCCTTTCTGGAATGTACGCACAAGTAATGCATCCCAAGACATTGGAAAACGCATGGGGCCAGGCCATATCCCACTGACAGCTTTAACGACAGCTGAATTCAAGCCAGCTCCTCGGCAGCAGGGTTTGCTGACTCCTAAAGCAGTGACCCCAGTGCTGAGCCTCAGCTGCTGTTGCTGAGGGGCTTCCAGAGAGGCCAAACACCATCGCAGCAGAACAAACCCCACTCACTGACCACGTTGCGAGCAGCCGGCACGGAGGGAAGAACTCACCCACAACCATGATGTTGAACTCGAAGCCTTGTTTCATGGCTTTCCTTCTCATCTGCTCCAGGATGGCATCGATCCCCACGTAACCAAAGTCCGCAGCCGGTTTCTCCGGCCGCGTCGGAGCCGCCTGCTTGGGGCCGGCATCCCGAGGAACGTCCGTCATGCCGGGTGCGTGGCTGGGAACTGCCTCTGGACCTGCAGGGACAAGAAGAGGGTGATCAGGGGTGGCAGGCAGGGTCAAGCACGCAGGGATGCTGCTGCTCCTGGCAGGGAAGGAGAGGAGCTGCTTGGTGCATCCAAAGAGGGAATAAAGCATGTGCACACACTCAGGGCACCAGGGGGCTAAGAGGGAGGAGGCAAATGGGATCTTCCTTCACCTGTAACTATACTGAATTTGGGTTTCCCCTTCTTAACTTACTAGATTCACCTTGATGCCTGCCCACATCACTAAGCCTGCCACTGCAAAGAATGCCGCTGTGAGAGCAGTAGGCACACCAGGGAGCAGCAGATCTGCCACCAAGGAGTGGAACCAAGCATGGAGAAAGTCCTTGGCCCAAGGCTGGAGTTTACTTAAGTGAGTGACGAGGGCCTTTAGCAACAGAGCCCTGTGCCCAGGCATTGCAGTTAAAGCCTTGCAGACCTACACAGCCTGCCTGCTCCCCTACCACTGTAATTACAGCACTATGCAGACTGCTGCTGGGAATGCCTCATGGCCACGTTTCAGGGAACAGGGTGGCTTTGAGGATACAGAAAAGTCCTCAGCATCTGCTGACATGTGCCCTCCTCCAGCTCCAGCTGACACGGCACAGAGGCTGCTGGCTCCAGCTTGCAGAAAACCCCAAACCAACACGTCTGCATCAGAACGGGTCGTGCCAGACAACACCCCCACAGCCACAAAGCTTTTCTGATCTTGCTCTAATTCTGCCGATATCTGCTTGAGGAAACCAAACCCTTCAGCTTCCTGCAGAGACAGGGCCATCATCAGCCCTGCAAGACAGCTCCAGGTCAGCAAAGCGCTTCAGAAGCACGTGTACACCCACAGCTTCCTAACAGAACTCAGGGAACCATCCACTCCCTGATGCACCAGCAGCATCTGACACCAGGAAGGACAAACTGGCCCTGATGCACTATGAGATGGTGTAGTCTGCTCTCATCCAGCCCCAGCTCCTTCGTGTTGCTCACAGTGGATATAGCGAATATTATGAAGGCAGAACATGGATAAGGTCAGCTGGGTCCTTGCAAGCTCTGGAAGTATCAGCCTTGCAGAGCAAGCTGCTCTGGTGCAGGCATGGAGAGGGGGAGTCTCTGCAGCCATCAGCCTGAGCAAGCATTTTGTCCTTGTTAAGCTCTTTGCAATGCATATTTATGAGGATGCTGATGATGTAGATTTGGATTAGTTATCAGGAATAAGCTCTTCCCTGTGAGGGTGCTGAGGCGCTGGCACAGGGTGCCCAGAGAAGCTGTGGCTGCCCCATCCCTGGCAGT